>JANHZU010010884.1:531148-544697 GCA_032468055.1 Acrochordus granulatus | reverse complement strand
GAGCCGGTGATGCAATACCAAATGGCACTTTGTCCAGGATCACGAAGCTCGGCTGCCTTGCTAGGTGTTTCTTGCACTTCTGTGCCTTTCTCTTTTGTCTGCCGAAACGCTGGGTTTTTCGGGGAGAGGGGAGGGAGTCAGCAGGCATTTTAGTTGGGCGACGGAAGCATCTGCACAACCCTGCAGATGGGTGACCTTTCAGCTTCTCCTCTTGCTGCTGCGTTTTCTTAAAAATTGCAGCTTACAGCAGCCAGGTTTCCTGTACGCTGCAGGAGTCTGATAGCACTTTTTTTTTTACTAATTAAAAAAAGGCATAAGCTGTTCAGCTTTTTTGATTTTTTTCTACCGTAGACTTCTATAGGAGCAAGTATTCAACCAAGACCCGCTACTCAATTTCCCTAACCCTAGATATTTGGGGGACTTGCAGCTTTTTTATTTTCATATCTTTTTCTGCCAGCCTCCATCCTATAAATTATTTTCTCTCTTAAAAGGGTTTCCACAGAAAGGTCCCCATCACTCTACATAACCTTCAAAACTACAGTTTTTCCCCCTGCAGTAAATGTTCCCAACTGCTTTGCTGTTCCTGTAAATGTGGGAATCGGAAGCAAATATTACAAATATCTCGTTTCAGCTCCCAGGAACAAATATAATCTTGCAGCTAAAGTAGCTGGGCTGCAAAAACCCAGATAGCCACTAGATGAAGGAACAGGCCAGCTACCGGTCTAATGACCATATAGCACAACAAAATTTGAAGGAAGCCAAATTCATTTATCAGTGGGACTGAGGGACAGAGAAGTTTTCTTAAAGGAGAAGGTTCATGCCTTCAGTCTTACTTTCTGCTTTGTATCAGCTTGATGCAAAGATGAGAAGGTGATTGAGCCTCTCTGGCAGTCTAGTCTCAACCTCAGCCAGCTTTTAAGACTTCAACTCCCAAAATTCCCCAGTCAGTTGAAATCCACATATATCTTTAAGTTGCTGGGGTTGAGAAATGTTGGTCTACTGTAATGCCTTGAATAATTTATTTTAGCATTTCACTCCTACTTCTTCTTCAAGCTAGTCCTGGCATACATATAGTGCTCCTTCCCCTTCCTTTTTAAAAATCCTTTCAACCCTGAAGTTGAAAACTGAAAGTGTTCCTTGTGAAGATGACTCTAATCATTCAATTACTAGATTCATGTACCATTGGGAACTGGTTTGTTCAATTGACTGGGTATGTATATTAATATGGTGTACATTTGCATTAAACTATAAACCATGATTTCTTAGACATGGGAGGGGGATCTCACACAATGCACTACATGTAAAAAGGAAAACTAAACTCCATCTTTAATGTAAGTATTATATGTGAACTCAGTTTAATTAATTTGAATCTGGTCTCCAGACTGTCCAATCTCCAGTTTCCAGATCTCCAGAATTACTGGAGTTGTTATCTTTCCAAATTCAGGGAAAGCTGTAAGCTGTTCACATGCCTTTTCAGAATTAAATTCCCAAACCAAATTTATGGTTTGGGATATTTTGAAAAAAATTGTCATCTTCTTGGTTTCCATGTTTTACTAGTATCTCAACTAATTTATGTGTATTAATGAAACCAGCTTGTCTTGCAATGATTTTTTTTAATATCGTGGCATAATATATATACATTATATCTGTGTAAACTTAATTATAAGTGAAACATAATCTTTATGGGTCAAGCTGGTATTTAGAACGGCAGAAGCAAAGTCTTAAGATACACTAAGTTCTTCCTTGAAATAGCTGTGGAATAAAATGATATGAGCAAAGCTATTAAGATTCATAGGACAGGAAGGAGGATTTTAAAAAGTCAAGATGAGGGCTACATCTGTGCGATCAAAAGCCTGGCATTTTGACTTTTTTGACTTCCTGCAGATGTCCTTGATTAGAATATTGATAGAAAGAACAAAAGCTGACTGATTCGGGGAGATTTAGACTAGTTCACTCTTGTACGTATTGCATTATCCACTTACTGCACACTTTAAGAGATTTAGGCCAGCTTATGCAAACAGTACAATTGGATGCTGGAAAGGATAATATATTTTTAGAGTGTGATAGGCAAAAGAATAACTGCATCATGAGTTTTCATAAAGTTACATAGTGGTCAGCTTATTCTGTATTCCCATAGGTTACCACGAGGAAAAAAAAGGGCTGGAAGGAAAAAAAAGCAAGATAAAAATGAAATAGATATACAGTAAGTGTGATTGTGGGATCCAAGCTTCTTTATAGTTTTTCTATGGGCGCTAAGCAGTAGGAAGAGTATTTGAAATCTTGTCCAAATTAGGTCATCTCACAAAGAAAGGGTTGGATGGCTTCTTACAAAAATGCTTGCGTTGAGTTTATTTTAGTAGCAAGAACATGACTGGGTTTGATATACTGTATTTTCTAGTGGTGCTACGATGAGGGCATCGTGGTGTATTAAAGCAAAGGGATTTTTAAGTTCAGCTGCTGCGACAGGATAGAAGATTACACCAGTGTGTGGATCACTAGATCCCTATCTTTTCTGACTGGCACCTTTCATTAAAAGGCACAGAATACAGATCTGTTGGTTGGAAAAGGTGCTACCAGATGCCTGATGTTTTGCAACCACAGACTACCACAGCTCTCCTTCTACAACTTCTCCCACATTGTCCTTCCTGGCTGCAGACACAGGGAGCATTTATCCATCAGCAATTCCAATGGGAAACATTTGATTTGAAGCGGGCATTGAGGTCCAGACTGCTTGGTGAAATAATGCAAAGTGCCCTTCAATTTTCAGGGTTTTTTCTCTCTCTCAAGTGGGAGCTGGTGAGAATTCTTCCCATTGCCAAAACCTATCTTAGAGCTGAGGCCAGTTGTTAAAATGTGTTTCCTGCCTCAAAATGAGAGGAAGCCATATCACCAGATTCAGCTGTAATACTCCGAAGGATTTCAGAGATCTCCAGGCAGGAGTTTTAAACTGAGATGGCAAAAACAGATTCAGGACCTTACACGGTGAGAGCAAGTGATCTATTCAGCCGTAGTTTTTCTTTCATTCTGGAATTGCACTGCATTCCTATTTTATCTTCCAATAACACAGGAATATGTAATTCTATACAGTTAATTCTCTTTTTTTTGGTTTGGTAGCATTTCAATTGAAATATTACAGTCAGAAATGAAGAAGGGAAAAATATTCAGAAGTGCAAGACCAAGTAGCAAAGTTTATTCTTTATCTGAATCATCTTGCATAAGGTATGTAGAGTAGGACAATAAAATTAGACAGATGTTTTGAAGATGTTCAAGCAATGAGAGAAATGCAGTAGCATTAGCAGTCTAGCGTTACTTAAACAAATGGAGAATTTCTGAAAAACAGTCCCTCTTCCCTTCAAGCAGCTTTTAAAACAGTGGCGATTGATTATTGTAATCCTAATTGCCCCACAATCATTAAAATTAAAATTGACTTTGTGGATCAAGTAGTATGACATGGCTATGTGCCTTTCCATCAAGTGATCTCCCGGTTCAATAAATCTTAGCTGAATGAGTTATCTGAATGGGGAACAATCCTTGTCTAAACCTGCTTAGATTGCAGACGTGGCATCTTTGGGGTCATGATCACATGACCCCAAAACGTTACAACCATTGGAAATACTTGTTGGTTGTCAAGTCCCCAAATATTGATCAGATAACTGTGAGAATTCTGTGTCAGTTGTAATTGTGAAGACCAGTCGTAAGTCACTTTTTTCAGCACTGTCGTAACTTCAAACAGTCATTATATGAATGGTTGAAAGTCAAGGACTACCTGTATTGAGTTCCATGGGATGATTTCTAAGCAGAGACGCAATGGGCTGTGATCTCTAAAATAGGTGGCAGTTATTTTAAAACGTTGCTCAGCTTTGCCTTGTGCATTCATTCGTAGCCTCAGTTGTTCCCTATGTGAAATGTGTCTACAGTAGTGGCATATGGTAAGGGAGCTGTTGAAAGCTGGATGAGAAGGACTGTTGGATGCCTTTCATCCTGAGGTTGCAATTAAAATGATAATAGCATTACAGTTGAGATTCTGTAAAAGACAAGCTCCTGGGTAGTAGAGAGGCCATTTTTTACCTGCCTCAAAATCCACTTTTTTCCCTTCAAGAAACTGCACTGAGGTCCTTCTAGAGGAAATGTAGGTCAGCCTTGCAAAGTTGCATCACCCTATCTGTACCCCCTCTTTCATCTCTGCCCCAACAGAAGAGGTTCTGAAGGGATTTATTTCTGGATCCGTGGTCATCTTATGAGTCCCCAGAAGAAATATCTATTTTTATCCAAGCTGGGAGCATGTGTAATGCGGAACTAGATGACTGTGGTTGAACCCCCAAACCTAAGCAGGATCATCCCTGGCTAATTCCTGGATGGGAGATGACTAGTAAATCCTAGAGCTGTAGACTGGACTGGAGGTCAAGAATGTAAGGGCAAATGGCTTTCACGTTTGCCAAGAGCACCAGAAATTGACCTTGACCTGATTACTAACCTCAGTAGGGGTTCGCTATTGCTTTGTCCTCACTCTGTCCTGCTCCTTTTTGACTGGTCTGCTGGTGTCCCAGATCTTTGCCCCAAAAGGCTAACTTTCATCCTTCAGCCTGCTCCATCCATGGATGCAAGACAGCCTGGTCTCCTCACTGCTACCAGTCAGGTAAAGGTACAGGTTTCCCTGCCAGTCGTGACCGACTCTAGGGGGCGCTGCTCATCTCTGCTTCCAAGCCGAAGAGCCAGCGTTCATCCGAGGACGCTTCTGTGGTCTAGACGCCAAAGGTGCATGGACACTCTTACCTTTCGCGCCAGTACCTATTTATCTACTCGCCTTTGCGTGCTTTCGAACCGCTAGGTTGGCAGGAGCTGAGGTGGCCAACAGGAGCTCACCTTGTTGCATGGCAGCGCTGGGTCTCAAACTCGGGCTGTCGGCCTTCCAGCCACCAAGCTGAGCATCTCAACCGCTCGTGCCACCACACCTCTATTACCAGTCAGGTAGAACTTCACAAATCTGCTAAACTGCAACATGTTGGCTGCACAAATTGCAGGTAGTTAAGTTGGTGGAGAAGACGCTTTTGGAAGTTCGTATTTTTATTCTCTATGTTACCTAAGTTGCATTTTGCCTTCACAAACAAAATGATCTTCCATTGGGGGCATTCTGCATATGTTCAGAGGCTACTCTTGCATAAATCTATGTCCTTATACAACAGATTATATCTCTCTATTATACATTTATCTGTCTCTGTCTAGAACAGTGCTTCTCAACCTCAGCAAGTTCTGAGCGGGGAATTCTGGAAATTGAAGTTCACATATCTTAAAGTTGCTGAGGTTGAGAAATACTGATCTAGAAGACGAAAAAAAACCCCTAAGTCTTAGAATTAGGAATAAAACAGTCTAAGGGAATGAATATTTTTTATGAAAAGAAAATAGTCCAGCTCTAAGGGAAAAGATTTGATGCAAGGATCATGATGGCTTTTGAACGATTTGCATTTCCATTTGTTTATCCATATTTGGTTTATTAATAATGTATTAATAGTAATAATAAATATTAATAATATGGAATAGCCCATATCTATTTCCTCTGAAGTTTCATCCGAAGAAATCAAGCACATACAAGAATTTTTGTCCCCTTTTATTTTCTTTATAAGCCTTTGGGGTATATTGGACTGAATGATAGTGACTAATTCATACAGATTTGGCCCTGTCTTGCCTCTGGTTCAATCCTGTTGTTGAAACCAGCTTTTCACACGATGGTGCTGACCAAACAGATTTCAGCTCTCAGAATATTTGGAAATGTTGATATTCAGCATGTCAAAAGGACACCCATTTGGGGAAGAACTGTTTTAATCACTAAGCCATTTTGGTTCTGCTTTGCATCTTTTAATGGGGAGAATATTCTTCAAAATCTCAGGATGTACTTTTTATAGGTTTCCCAACAGCCACTGATTACAGCTTGCTGTAAAAGATATATTTAGAATAGACATCTGTACAGGATCATGTTGAGTAATGAAATTGAATGAAACTCTCAGTTTTTTCCACATCTGGAAATGTACCCCTTATTTCTCCAAGGATTTTTCATGTCAGTTGAATAAATTGGAATTGTTGGTTTTGCATCTCTGCGTATTGGAGTCAGGGAAATAATAATTATTATGACTATGCTTTAACAATTAGGAGTTGGAAGCCCCTGTTGACTTACTAGAAATTATCAAGGGCTCTGCCAGTTAGACTGACATTTACCTGCTGCCAATTCCTTTGTGTCAAAGTAAATGCCAGCACACAGTCCCATATAATAAAGAAAGCCATCAAACTGGCAGACGTGGCTGTCTGTGGGGAGAGGATCAAAAAAGTCAAGATGGCAGTCATATCATGTGACCAAAGACCTGCCCTTTTTTATGTAGAGTGCATATAAAAAAGAGGCTGGGCCTTGATTGCATGGTTTATGGACACCATCTTGACTTTTTTGACCCCTCGTGAACATCTCTGGGCATAGAAGACAGAAGATCCCTTGCAGTTGAATGTGGGTGCCATGAAAGGAGAGCAAAATGTGGTTAAAGATATAATTACCCATAGAGTTAAAATATAACTTTAATTATCAGGATTTTTCTGCTTTTGGGTCAATATGCAATAGTGACAGGAAGGTCAGTTTAAGAGGATGGCAGTTGCAGAAAAGCAGGGGCTTGTGGCAAGCAATCTGAGGGCAAGAAAACAAAGAGGCCATCACTGATATTTTTACCACTCAGTTCCTGAGAGCAGTTAAGAAGAATGTCCTGGGTTCGAATCTAGATGGGTCATCTTAAAGGCATGCGCACAGGCAAGTTGCTGGAAGCAGAATTTATTTTGACAGCATGATGGACAGCAACTGAGATAGCTACAAAATGGGGTCAGAAAAGCAAGTAATATTTATAGGAACATCAGGCTTTGATAAATAAATGTTTTCCATTTAAGATGTGTATTCGGTCCAGCCCAGTGCAGAAGGTCCTATTTTTGCTGAGCGCATAGATCTGCTGTTCACATATTAAACTGAGTGTACTCAGGAAGTTCTATAATTTTCTCATCTGTAGGAATGTTATGTCTTTTCCTTAAAAGGTTTCTTTTTGATTTTATTCTCTATACCTTTCAATTAGTTTCAGACTGACTGTTAGCTTATGTTACCTTTTGCAAAGATTTATTCAACAGGAAAGGAAATTTGTTTTTCCTGCTTCTTTCCCCAACGTTTCAGCCACACCTTGTTCTGTGTCAGACTTTTCAATGTGATGCAGTTGAACTGTAGCCAGAAAACAGGTTAAAGTGTTCCCACAAATACTTTTTTCCAACAAACATCGCCCTATAAATTAACAAGTGGGCACTCATCATAAAGAAATAGATCCTGTTTTCCTTACCGAATGTTACTGCTTTTATTTGCAAGAATTATTATTTTACAGCATAGCCCAAACCTTAATAAAACCTGAAACCATGCAACACAAACTTGTTAACTGCTTTGAGTCTGTTTGATATAATTGAAAAACCACCTATTTTTTGTCTGTCTTATTCAATTGTAGAACAAAGCAATTTAGGGATGAGTTCATTAATGTTATTAAAAGATCTCATTGTTTTTTGATGGAGCTATCACCATTGGCTTGCAAACATTTGCAAAATCACTAGAGGGCAGAAAAAAGTTAGGATTTTCAGTTTCTTTTTCCCGACATCTAGTGGTGCTCCAGATTTTTTGCAAGAGGTATTTGGGAGCCCAATTTTAAGCAATTTTCTCACTCTCCTGAAATGCTACTCCAAGAACCAGAGCACAGCAAAGTGTGCCTGTGGGGAGAACAGAGATTTTAATTCCCTACATAGTATATACACAGCTTTATTTGCAATAATACTTTGCTCTCCCCATGACAAATATATGATCAGTTGCCTCTTTATGGGCCTTCTGTGAGATTATGGGCAGGCTGGAAAAAGACCAGAAGAGAGACACAGTTGTAAAATCAAGAGAAATCAGCAAGCAGTTCCTTTATTGGTTTATTTCACAAGGGATAACTCAGCCCAGGTGGAGAGAAATCTGGAAAGAAGCATTTATAGACTTTGCCAATTCACTCACTATAAATAAGGCCAGAAAATTCCTTTTGAAGTCTGTAAACTCTGGTATTTACCCTGGATTAGCATTTAAGATGCTTTGTGGAAATCTGCATACAGGTAGTCCTTGACTTACAATAATTTGTTTAGCAACTATTCAAAGTAACAACTGCGCTGAAATACACATCTAATGACCGGACCTCGCATTTATGACCATCGTAGCATTCCAATATGTGATCAAAATTTGGATGCTTGGCAACCAGCAATCCCAGGATCATGCAATCACCGTTTGTGAACTTTTCAGCCGGCTTCTGCTAAACAAAGGCAATGGGGGAAGCCGGATTCACTTAATGACTGGATGACTTGCTTTACAATTGTGGTGATTCACTTAATAACTGCGGCAGAAAAAGGTTGTGCAATAAAATCAGTCATGACTCACTTAACAACGCCTTACTTTGCAATAGAAATTCTGATCCCAATTGTGATCATACAGTAAGTTGAGGACTATATTATAATTCTTGCTTCTTTGGTCTTATCCAACTGCATGGATCTTGGCACCTCTCCTTGGTGTGGTAGGATACTCTGAACTAGTTTGAAGTTGGATTATGAGCACATGAATTGGAATCTCTCTTTTTGTCATGCGTGACAATGAATTGTTGAAGCACAACTGTGCAGTAAAAATGAGCTTACTCATATTCCCAAAAGGGATTGATTTCAGAGATAACCTGTTTAATAAGCAGGTACGGGAGAAAAAAATATTATGTGTGCTGTAAGGGAGTGACACTTCAGCTCTGGGCATTTGCGCATTATGATTTGGCCTATGCTAATAGACAAGTGTTCTTGGCTTTCACACTTTGTTGGGCATTTGGGCCTATTAACACCTGACTTTGGTGCAGCTCTGGAGGACCTGATGAAAATACAGTTTAGAAGGTGTAAGTCCAGAGATTCAGACTGGGCAGTTTCTGATGAGTAGAGTACTACCATATACCAGATCCCCAGGGCACCAAGCTACCTTTCCTGTCTTCTTTCTAAAATGAGTAGAAACTTTCAAATTCCCTGTCCCACTTGTTGGCTGTTATTTTTAATCCAAGAGATATTGACAAAGTAGGAGGATAAGCAGGGCCACAATGCTGGCTGATTTCTATGCTTTTCCCCCATCCCTTGGTCAGAGACATGAGTTGGTGGGCTCATGTCTCATTTCTACAGAAATTTCCTGAAGAAAGAATGCAAAGACCATTAGTGAAACATGAATTAAGCCTAGGAAGATAAGATAGCAGGACCAACTGAAGATTGACTTTCTTTGATAGAAGTGGAACAGAAGTCAAAACATTGTATGGCTTTCTAGACCAGGATTTCTCAACCTTGACAAGTTTTAAGACGCAGTATATGGACTTCATGTTCAGTGCTGGCTGGGGAATTCTGGGAGTTGAAATACATTTATCTTGAAGTTGCTGGGATTGAGAAATCCTGCTCTAGACTGATGTCAGCCCTCCAAAAGCACGCCGAGTCTGCCAATGGGTTGTACAAGAAGTCCCAGAACTCTATTGATCCATCTTATTTCAAAGAGTGTCAAAGTGGGATTAACTTTAATGTTGTATAATAAATTTATGAATTAATAGAGAAAATGTTATTCCAGTCTGGCCACCATCCCGATTTCTCCAGAGAATGGCTAAGAATCCTTGCTTGACAAGTGTCAGCGAAAGTGATTTTAGAGAGCTTTAAATACCTTGTTTATATGTTCGCACATGTTCTTAGTCACCCAGAAATGGTTAATCTGGTCAATAACAACATATTGCATTTCCCTTCCTTGGAAGGCACCCATTCCACCCGCCCCTCTCATCCTCACCATTTTCCCCACAATCTGTCTGTTCTTTTCTTGGCCAACGTCCTTGTCCAGGCGGGTGCTGAGGGACCATCTCTGGCACATAGATAGGGATTTGGAAAGCAGCCAGTTCTCTCTTCCTGCCAGCCTCTTTGCTAACCACCGAGGCATCAAAATCCCATCAGGGCTCCTTGAAAGGACACAGATTCCATTTAACAGGGGTGCCGATTCATTAGGCCATAAAATGAGCTGGCTCAGGGACAAGAAGAGACAGTGGATTTGCCTACCATCACACAAAGATGCCATCTAAGGAGGCATTGCTGGTTGGTCAAAAGGGCCCGTAAGTAATCTTCCCATCTCCACCTGAAGTCTTTCCTGAGAAGCATTTGTGTCTCTGCCCTGTTACTGTTTAAGAGCAGTTGTTGCAATCAACACCTAAATGGGTTTGAGTGACGACTGCCCCCAAATACTTTCTTGGGGTTTTTGAAAGGTGAGCTTTACTGGAGCATGACCAGCCAATAAAAGATTCCATCGCTGCATCGTCCCTGTATGGTCCACTATAAAGACAGAAAGTGTTTTCTAGCCTCTTTAACAACCACTGCTCAAAATTGTGTTGAGGGTTAATGTTTTGAGCAGGAGCTTGAGTGATCTAAATTGGGGCACATCTAGATGGCTGATTTATTGATCAATTTTTAAATTGTCCATTTCCTGAGAGAGGTACTCTTTGCTTTAACATGCTGTCCTCCAGGTTGTGAGGCAGTATAAATTATCCTAGTATAAATTTGTTTGGTCTGCATAATCAACATCTCTATTAACCTTATCCATGAGGCTGATGAGTGGTAGTGACTAATCAGAGACATCCATGGATATGTGTGTATTTGTCAAAAAAATCAAAATTTATGGCCACAATAATAAAGTTTTGCCCCTTTCTTATGTGCTTTAGCTACATGACCGACATAAAAAGGGGTGGGGCTTCATTGTGCATTCATGGCCACCCTCCTGACTCTTTGACTACCCCAAAATGGATACCCCTAATCCTAATGATTTACTGCAAGGTTAAGGTTTGGCAATTGGTGAGTTTCCTTCTTGATAGGAAAACCATCAACCAAATATTATTCCCAATGTAGAGTAGGATGAGACTGAGTTGATCAGATGACTGGAGCAGCGGGTTTACCCTTCCATCAGAATAGGATGTGCAAGACTAAGGTTAGTAGGAAGACTTTACCCACTCTGTGAATCACCTGCAGCACAAAATCCATGGGGCTAGGTTGATGGAAAGCCGCAACCTTTATAATTTCACTTCCGCGTATCAGGCTGTGTGAATGAAGATCCTCATAGCTTCTCTTCAGGGAAATGTCTGTCAGCTTGTGGACCTGATTCACAAGAGCAGGTAAACATCCAGCATCCCATCCCAAAGGATTTGGCATTGCAACTGACCCACTGAGTAAGCAGTGCGTGCAGGAGGTGCCTTTGCCCAAAACAGGTGGACTCTCTTGCTTCAGCTAGAGCTGTTTCCTGTGGCCATCTGCCAACAAGTTGTTGGCGGAAGCTTTAAACAGCCATCTGTAACTGATTCAGAGTGTTAGTAACAGTCAGATCTGTTAGTCTGTTAGCGTAATCTTGTCTTGTCTGGGGGAGCAGTTATTGTAATTCAAAACTTATCTGGGAGTGCCAGGGGTGGGGGTGGGGGAAACATGAATGACAACAAAACCAAAGCAAGGTCCAGATGCAAGGGGGAAATACCCATGCATACTAGCAATCTAGGCATTATAGGGGGAGTGGAAGTAAGTAGGAAGTGAGTTTGACTTGAAATAGGCAACAGGAGAGTTGAAAGACTGCCTAAAACAGCTGGAAGTGTTTACTAGAAGTGGACTGATCATAGAATTATCTCATCATAAACTTGGTCACCACCAAAGTGCCACACACCAAGCAGATAATAAGTCTTGTGTTGGGAGAAGATAGGAAGAACACCTGCAAAGCTAGTTCGCCTTGTCTCTGGGTGGGGTGGGGATGAAAGGAAAGGTATGTCATGTAGGCATGTCCTTCAAGAATGGTTATCTAGGCAACCTCAAATGTAAGTTAGCGGACATGCAGATGTATCCAAAGTTTCTTCTATATTTTCACAAAATTATGTATTTCAGAATTCTGTGATGGTGGTAGAAGGGGATCATGTCAATTAAGCTAATCTATTATATGGGTGTAGCTTCAGATGGTAAGCCGTTCAATGGTCTCTGATTAGTTTTTTGTTGTTCAGTCACTAAAGTCCTGTCCAACTCTTTGAAACCCCATGGACTGCAGCACATTAGGCCTCCCTGTCCTCCACAGTCTCCCAGAGTTTGCTCAAACTCATGCCCACCACGATGATGACACTGTCCAACCATCTCATTCTCTGCCACCCTTGTCTCCTTTTGCCTTTAGTCTTTAGTTTTGGAGATGCAGATAGGTTATAGGGTAACAAGGGCAGGAATAATTGGACTAGAATATTCATTTAAAGAATGTTAGTACTAGTTAGTTAGCTAATGGTCATGGTGAACATGCAGAGTGGGTCGCAAATATAATATTATTTGGTAAAACTTCTTTGCAGCGTTCTGTTGCGAAAGAAAGCACTTATGAGAAAGCTTTCTGGTTTTAGGCATTGCACAGATTGGCAATCAAGCTAGATGGTACAAAACCAACCTGATTTAGAATTTCACAACTATATGCAATCAGTAGGCTGAAAGTTACATAGAAATGAGGCAAGAGATATTTGTACTTTGCTTAAATCATAATTGATTAGAAGCTGTTCATTCCCTCCAGACATGTGTTATGGCCTGCTAGCTTTTTGACAACCTCTGGTCTCTTCTGTCACAATCTCCACAAAGGAAGTTAATTGAGTTTATAACCAGCAGCCATGGCTAAGAACTGTTTTTCATCTAAGTAGGTCCATGTTCTGTTGTATCTGATGACAACTCAGATCAAAAGTCTTGCAAGCAGCTGTCCAAATTCTGTCTATAGCCATTTGCAGACTTCTCAGATTTAGGAGTAGAATGATACCGTTAAAAATGTGCCATTTTCAGGCAGGCTTAACCTTGGCATTTTTCTGCAGGTGTCAACCTAGTGAGGATATCAGTAACCAGTAGGTGCCATATTTTTAAGCAATTAAACTAGAATGAAATGAGTTTTGCACAGGTAAAGATGGGAAGGCATCTTTTAGCCCTCTTGCAACAGTTGCTCTCCCTTTGCCTGTGCAGCTTGCGCAGAGAAAGAGGAGCGAATTTTGCCAGATGGTGGTTGTGCTCCCTTAGGCAAAAGGAAAGCGCAGGCTTAGCCATCTGACGAAACCCACTTTCTTTGCCTCCCTCCCCTGTGCAAGGAAAGGGGGAGCGAGATGTGTCAAGTGATTAAACCCATACTCCTCCTTTCTGTGTCCGGACAAGCTTCGATCTGAGGCTGTTTTTGTTACTCAGCCAGGATGCTTGGGTCAGAGTGCAAAACTGGAACATTCTCACATAGGGTAACCCTAGTTCCTCCAGTGTGACAAATGTTATGTGGAAGCAATGCCAGAGAGTTCACTGAAATTTGAATTGAGCCTGGAAAATGTGGGTGGTATCAAATATGCCAGAATCCTGTCCTAACAATTCAAATTGGTCACGATTCATTTACAACTGAGCTGAGCCTCTTGCACAAGGATTATTGTCAATTGACTGGGGAATGTGGGAGTTG
>JANHZU010010884.1:472516-508229 GCA_032468055.1 Acrochordus granulatus | reverse complement strand
GATTGGCTCACACTAAGTAAACTTTTATTTTTTACTACGCCATTCTGTAAATTGTACAGAATCACTTGAATGAAGCGAAACTTAAGAAGCAAGGAGACTGTCTAGTTTATTTGCACGTGCAATGCTTTAAATTAAATGCAACCAAGCAGCAGATTGCATGGTTACCCTATAGATTCACCTGTAGCTCAGACCAGGTATGCATGCAGATGCATTTTACTGTTTCTGTCCCATTGGCACCAGTTTTGCTTGTGCAAATGGGAAGCTGAGCTTCCTTGGCATGCAACCATATCCAAACATTTCACCAGCCACTCTGTTTGACACTTACCTGTTTTTGTACATGCTGTTGCCTACACCCAGAACTCAATTTTGCAATCAGGGAAAATCACATCTTTATTTCTTGGACCATTATTTAGGGTTTTGCATATGCACATAACCAAGATGAACGTATGCAAACAATTGGTGCATAGAAAAAGGAGAGCAGCACTGATTTGCACTAAGAAAACTGAAAGGTGCAAATGTATCAAGGATTTGTATATACAATGTTATTTGAATCAGACCCAATGGAAACTATCAAATAAGAATTATGGTCAGGCTGGGCAAAAAAATAGTGCAACCAATACTAGGATACTTAAGAATTGCATCTAATGCACAGAATCTTCATGGGTTGATTTTTTTGGATCATTTGAGGCTACAAATATTAGCATATACAATTAGGCTATGACAAGAAATGTAAAGGCTGCTTGATAGAATTCTTCCAGATTTTTGACCTTCCCCAACCCATCCCTGAACCAGAGGCTGGCATGAAGCCCCAGCTTCATCCAGACATCTTTATCTAACTGCCTGTGAAAAATGGGAAATGCCCCCCTACCAACCCCAGGAGTACAAATAAGCAAGCTGAGATATAGGGCACAAGATACGTACCTGGCTCACGCAGTCGGGGCGTTACGAGAATACAGGGTAGACCCTACAAGACGTATGAAATGGGGCATTAATTGGAATCAAATATTGGTGCAACCCACCCCTGGGAAGAATATGAGGGAAGCCCCATCCCTGCCAGGAACAAAAGAGGCCTTTGTGATCCCATGTACGATATTGAGATGCCACCTCTCTCTATGGCCCAATCAAGCCATTGTCAGCTTTTTAACCCTTTCAACAAATTACCTCCTCCCAATTTCACTTCAGCTCTCTACCCATAGCTCCACACTCCATCAATTTGTTCCCCTAATAGTGCTATTTTCAATATAAAGAAATAGTGCCGTTTTCAATGCTTCTTTAAAGAAGTCTTCAAAGAAGACTGGTTGGGGAATTATGGGAGTTCAAGTCCACACATCTTAAAGTTGCCAAATTTGAAAAACACTGCTTTTTAAAGCATTCTCGATTTCTCTCCTATGTTTTAAGACTAGGTACTTCTTGACATCCCAGTCCTCAGTTCCAGAGCTATGGGGCTCCCCATCAGTTCTCTTCCATGGACAGGTGCAATATTTGCCCTGAAAATGAAAACAGATAATAATGAAATAAAGCCAAAGCACATAGAACATTGGAGGAGGTGGGTGGGTGGGAATTAGAGGGGTATGTATGGATCTGTATCTATATATATGACTGGTAGGGAGAATAGTAGAAGTGAAGATATTGTCTCTTCACCCAAACAGGCAAAATCTTGAGGGAGTTGACAGCTGATTTGCTGCAGTCTCTTCTAAATTTTAATCTTGATTGTAAAAAAAAGGGCTGCAACTTCTCTGCATGCCTAGTAATGAAGCTTTTCCCCCAAATGGTGCTCTTCCATATTCCTTGCTTGTAAATCTCCACCCAGCCTCTGGGTGGGCCCCACATATCTGGAGCACCTCAGGTTGAAGAAATCTATATATGGAATATTCTACTGAGCTCTGAGACTGAAATCAGTGGCATGCCTAAAAATAACATTCTTTATTTACATTTATTCACATTCTCAGTCATACCTCCTCTTTTTGTTGTTTCCCTTAATCTATAATTCAAATTGAAATTCCTTGAGTTTGAGGCTTTCTATGGGTCTTCAGCTAAACACAATACACTCTTATAATTAATTTAACCACAGGAAGGAGGGTCTGGCAAGAGATTAGTGTGAGATGCTATGGCTTGTGGTTAATAACATTAAATAGTTGTTACTGCACCTATATCAGTAGAAGGTAAGAGTGAAGAGGTAGCCTGCCCCATCTCTGATTTTATATGATTTGTCTTTCAGAAATTGCAGAGGGGAAAATTCTGGTAAATAGAGGAATCTGTGTGTGTGTGTGTAAATGTCGCAGAATTATATAAAATGGGGTGCAGTTAAGTAAACTGCCTGGTACTAATGCATTGCCTGTTTGGGTGGATATAAGCTCTTGACAGACCTTTATAGTGACAGTATAAATATCATCACCTCAATAGTAGAAAGGCACTGCTTAAAAAGAGGATTTAAAAATGTAGTGGTTTGCAAAATATTTGTACTGTATATACAGCTCTGTATCAGCATTCATCAACTTCAGCAATATTAACTCTGCGGAGTTCAATTTCCAGAATTCCCTAGGCACAGTTTAAATTTGATGAGGTCTATATGTATGAATACACATGTGTAAATGACTACTGTGAAGTTTCTCAGACTTAATGGTGTCATGATCCTAGGTAAAAAAAAGCAAATGGGATTTCAAGTACCATGTTGTGGCTGTCATTTTGAATTTTTTTAACCTACCTTTAGACACCCCAGAACAATTCCTTACAAAGATAAATGAAAACGTGTAATAACTCTTCTCTCTAAATAAAACCAATGAGCTTTTCCTCAAAAGTAATGAACACACCAATTATCAATTAAGCACTGAACACTCCCAGTTTACTGTAAGAGAAAAAGTTTTGCCAAGTATCCTTTGTATCAGCCTGGCATACTGCCAACAGCCTAATTGTTGATGGACAAAACTATTGTCTTGCCTTTTTTGACTGGAACTCATTCTTGGATCAGTAAGCTGTTTCCAATGGAAGATTTTGGAAACTCAACTTCTGTGTTTTTTCCTGTCCTAATCACAGCAGATCCTAAATTACTTCCAAGTTTAAAAAAGATTGTCCTGATGGTACTACCTGCTGATATTCCAACAGAAGGTAGCCTTTCCAATTAATTCAGTGTTTCTCAAACTTAACAACTTTAAGGCAGGTAGACTTCAACTCCCAGAAATCCCCAGCCAGCTTGCAGTTTGCAATTTCTTAGAAGAAATAATAAACTCATTAAATAGACATTTATGCTATAGATTCTATGAAATGCACAAAAATGGTTAGTCCAGGAAAAAAAACATCTTGGAGCCCTTTACAGGTTTTCTCATCTGAAGTTTAAAATTATAAAAGAGAATGGAGTACAGTAAATAGAGTGATTATACAAAAGTTTTCCTCTTTTCTATAAGACTAGAAGGTCTGTCATTCAGGAGAATAGTTTTATGATTATGAATGGGTTGATAGAAATATACTAGGCTATTAGCTGTACAAGAGATGATCACTTCCAGTTTAAATGGCTTTAATCAGGATAAAGAATAACCTACTCATGGAAACAATATTTAAATAGCCTTTGGCCATTAAAACTAATATCCAGTACAGTAGCAGTGTACTTCTAATTAGCACTACTTTTTCAATTACCTTGAAAATGGCCTTTGAAGGAAAAAGGCTACTGGATTAAATAAGAATAATAATTAGTCTTGTAATTGGACAGTTTACAAATACCATAAAAATTTAAAAATGGTTCAGTCTATCAGAGCTCTTCTTGAAGTTCTCTCTAAGGTACTGGATCTGGATTGTAAAAATAAATCCATTCAACCACTAGATGGAAGCAAGAATAGATTTTCTGTATGTATTCCCTTTGCTGCCATCAATTGGTTATGTAGAGTCTTGCAGTTCAGAACTTGTAGGGCCCTATTTCAGCCATCCTAGAGTCATATTTTTAAGTCATGCTTAAAATTAATTCACCCTGAAATCATATCTATCTTGCACTAAACAGAAGATTATATTAGATGATCTATGAGGTATCTTCAGACACTAAGGTTCTGTGACCCCTAAAGATCACTCCAGGACTTAATATTACTTATGGTCTGCTGCACTAAAAACAGTATAATTTTGCCTCATTTTATTTCACATGGGGAACATCTGATATATGTAATAGAATGAGATGCTACTGAGTTGAAGAGCTGATAGCATTGTTTCAGATTATGAAAGGGCTGATTACATTTATAATGATTTTAAATGTTAAAAACTTTTTGAAAAAAGAAAACCAACACAGAAATGAAAAGCAGTGATTGTGCAGGATATCTAGTCTAGCCTGCTGTTGCTTTTTTTAAAAGCTGTTTTTCACTGTTTCCTCAAATTGCTTCCTCCTCACAATGTAATTCCTGTAGCCCCGTTTTGCAGTTAATCTACCTCCCCAGAAACCTAAATGAAATCAACAACTTGAGTTGGAGGAGGAGGAAGCTTCAAAGTTGATGTCAAATGTACTTTTGGAGAAGGTTGTAAAGGGCAAGTAGACCAACCCGAAAGTATGAGTCATGGGGATGGAGAGCAATGTGGAAAGCCTACTCACCAATTCCCTGCTTTCCAGGCCTCCTACTCATGCTTCCAGGGAGCTGCGTTGGCATTGTAGTCATGCAGGTACCAGGAGGTGGCAGAGGATTCGTATGCTGTCGGTGGCAGGCGGTGGGCGCCTGTGGGGCCCAGGTTTGGTGGGCAATGGGATAAAGGGAGGGATAGGAATAGGAGCAATGGATGGAGATGAAAAGGGGATCGGGGGTGGGAGAAACAGACAGAGGTGGTGTGAGGAGGAGGCACTGAAAATGAGCATGTGATGAAGTCAAGAGAGGCATGGCTATGGAAAACCACCTATCCGCTTACCTATTCTGCTCCCAACCTGAATTCAAGACAGCTGTTCCTTGCCTTACCTGTTCTACCATATTAGACCAATCCTTCTTAACTTGACAGCCCTCCAGAATGGCAATTTTGAAGATCTGTAGCAAAATTCTTGGCTGGAAAATTGGGGAGATGCTGTGCCACAAAATCTGGAAAGTGTCAAGTTAGAGAAGGCTGTTGTTACCTTCCTCATTAATTTTAATGAATTATCTCCCCTTCCCTTATGCTTGAATGGAATGATGCCATGGTTAGGATACTAGCTTTGATTTGGAGAGACCTGAGTTCAAAATTCATTCTTGGTCCTGAAGACTACTAGAGAAATACTTGGATATTGTAAGGATAACACCATTAGTGGCTCATGATTTTTCTTTGCTGCCTTTGGAAGAAGTAACCTTATAGAATATTTAAAAGAAAAAATAATGTTTCTGTCCAAAAAATCCAGTCTCTCTCTTCTGGACTCCTAAGGCATCCAATATCAAACCAGTATTAATATTTTCTTTCTTTTAGAGCAGGCATGCCCAACCTTGGCAACTTTAAAATGTGTGGATTTCAACTCCCAGTATTCCTTGGCCTGCATAGCTGATTGTCCAGCTATAAACAGTCCACACATCTTAAAGTTTACAAAGTTGGACACTCCTGTTTTATCCAACAGAACAGCATGGTGTTAAGGCAAGTTCACAGGGGCTTGAATTGAAATTTTACTAAGCTTTCCTTTTAAATATAATACAGCATTATAATTTTAATAGGAATGACTGCTTAATTGTTCTTGAATTTCCTAATTTTGTTTTACAAGTCTCCTCTTTTAGATTTCTTCATGACGGACTAATACAATCTCAGCATCTTTTATTTACTCTTCTTTCCAAATTAAGTTTTTGTTGTCGGATCATGCAACGCTAATCTCTTAAGGCAGCAATTCACTTGCTTGGTTCTGAATCTTTGTTTAACCGAATGAGCTGGAAATCTTTATTGTAATGGCTGGCTGGGGAATTCTGAGAGTTGAAGTAAATCCATCTTAAAGTCACTGAGGTTGAGAAACACTATCCCAGAGTAATGGAACCCACCTTGACACAGCTGCTTCTGTTCAACTCAATTTATTCGATGCTTCTTATGCTGGTAAAAGAATTATAAAAAAATATGGGCAGTTTGTTAATGTTTATCTTGGCCACATTGGAAGAAAGGTAGGCTATAGGCCCCTGTCCCCTGGAGTTTTAATGGGCCAAAATTGTGGCTGAAGTTGCCTGATCAAAGGACATGGCAGCATAGAGCTTCAATTGCTTGGTTTCAACCATTATTTTGACTTCTTTGATCCACCCCTGTGGATATTTCTGCCTTCCTAGCATTTTATAAAGCTGTTAAAACAAAATTATTCCACTATGCTTTTAATCATGCTTTTTAATGTTTGGGGGGGCAGAGAGGGAAGGGGATTCTCTCTCTTTATTTTATTCTGTCTCTCTCTTTTTATTTTATTCTGTTTTTACTCTGCAGCACTCTGTCCAGAGTCCACAGCTCGGGGCAGATTATAAATAGATTATAAAGACTGTGGAATCAATGAATAAATGAATGAATAAACAAATGAATAAATGAATAAATAAATAAGCAAGCAAGCAAATACATACATACGTACATATACAAAATATAGGCTGCAGCCTTGACTTTTGGATCCTTCCCTTAAAAAGTCAATCTGGCTGGTGAGAAATCAAACCCAAAACCTCTCCAGAACATGTGAGAAGAAACTGTTGGTGAAGGAATGAAAATCCAAACAGCCTCCCATCCCTTAACATAAGATCTAACCTACAAGCCCTTGCCTTAAGCTATATCTAAATTCTGTGTGCCTGCATATTCTTAGCCTTGGTGCTAAGCAATACAGGATTTTTTTGCACATATGTAGATTAATGACCATATGCAAATCAGCAATCGTCTATTTCTCATTTTATTTTGGATTAAAATCCATAGAATGCTTAATTTCTGAGTCAGGCCACAACTGAAGTCAGTCTGAATTCCCCTGTTTTTGAATTCATGCTTATTAATCATAATTGTGTTGTATAAGCATCTTATTTGGTGGTTTTTAGGGTACACCCTACTTGTGCTCAGATAGTTTTTCTTATTGTTATCTATTTTAGGAACAACTCCTTGAATTGAAATAATATAGTTATCTTTTGCCTAATGGTAGTTGGCCTTATTTCTAATGTGTTTTTGAAATATGCACATGTACAAATAGGAAAATTAGTAATAATTTTTCCCTGAGCTGTACATGCTTTTATTTGCTCTAAAGAGCACAGGCAAATGCTTGAGGCTGTTTTAAAACATACTTCTATGTAGATTAAAATTTAAGAGAAGAAACTGGAAACTTTAGGAACAAACCTATAAAATATATTATTGGTTCCTTATATTTACCTAATTGCATCCCTTACTTTATTTTGCTAAACTACAGAGAGAGCGGTCTTCTCTTTTACTCAAATTTTGTTCCTAGTCTTGTTGGTTTCCTCGGAAGCTCATCAGAAGCTTTTCAGTATTGTAGCACAAACCTTCTTCCAAAAGCAATTTACAGGTAGTCCTTGACTTACAACCACAATTGGGATCAGAGTTTCCATTGCTAAGCAAGGCAGTTAAGTGAGTTGTGCCCAATTTTAAGACCTTTTTTGCCATGTTTGTATGAATCACTGCAGTTTTTAAGTGAATCGTGGTCATTAAGTGCATTTGGCTTCCCCCATTAACTTTGCTTGTCAGAACCCAGCTAGGAAGATTACAAATGGCAATCACATGACGCTGAAACACTGCAACCATTATATATACATTCTGGTTGCCAAGCATCCGAATTCTCATCACATGTCTAGGGGGATGTGTGAGTACCAATTGTAAGTCACTCTTTTCAGTGCCATTGTAACTTTGAACAATCAATAAATGAATTATTGTAATTTGAGGACTATCTGTATCTGTCACTGCAGGTCCTATGCCTTGAGCTTACATCATTCACAAAAAGCAACTCAATAGATTAGGCATGAATTATATGTTGTGGCCACATACATTAAGGGCTGGATCTGGTACTGCAAAGGGGTGATGCTATTTCAGTCATTTTGATGAACTCTGCCAAGGGATTCTGCCAATGAACCTACCTCCATGGAGATGCTAAAACAGTATTTATGTTTGGCTTGAAGTAGGAATAAGACCTCTGGAAAAAATTAAAGTATTTTTGCTTCCTGAGTCTGCTTTCTGAGTCAGAAGAGAAATAGATGGCTAAAGGGAGTACCCACAAAGTTAAAAAGAGGTCCAGAAAGAAGAGATAGGAACCATTTGTCCAGGATGATATAGGGACTCCTGCCTAGGTCAGAGGACTGGACTAGAAGACCTCCAAGTTCCCTTCCAGCCCTATTCTATTATTCTGTGATTAATTTTGGCTGTACTTTGTTTCTGCCACATGATTTTAGCTTGTATAGTGGCTCTAGACAGATGACATCTGGAGAGAAAAAAAGTTGCTAATCCAGAAGACAACACTAGATAGTAAGATACTATCATACCTCACTTTTTACATTGTGCCATACATAGAGTTATTTATAAGCATATTTCCTGGTGACAGTATACATTTACCACAACAGCAGTACATAAATATCCCATTTGGGAAGAAGGCAGACTCTAAAAAATGTCAACACCAGGAATGCAACCACAAATTTAACAACTAACATACTCCCTCATAGCCATTAATAGGCCCAATGTTCATCAAGCACAACTATTTATCTATTTATTAAACAAATTTATATGGCCATCCAATTGACAAATGGTGACACAATAGACACAAATAGGGGCGGTCCATGGTAAACAGGAGCCTATATGACATAAGTACCCATGGAATCAATGCAACTGTAACACAAAGTTTTTGTGGCAAATGTGCAGGCAACTTTGGAAGCCATATTGATCAGGAAAAGGCTTTTTGACTGCCAGAGGTTGGAAGGCTATCAAACAGTTTCATTAAAACCATCTAATGAGCACAAGCCACTGGTGCACCAGCTAGTAGTCTCTTGAGCATCAAATTAGTTTCTGTACTTCAGTTAATAAGCATCAGCCTCCAAACAATGCTCTATCCCCCTTATAATTTTTAATCTGCATGTATTTGGATTAATTAGCCATTGCGTGTGAATAGTATCATTTTTTCTCCACCAACCATATGTTTCTTCTTTCTAGTAATGTTTGTGCATAGAAAATGCCATATCTATGTATTCAAACAGGCAATCTGCCAGGGCGTATACTGAACTGATTATGGCTTTAAATCTGCTTTTTCATAATTTAGATCTATCCTGTGGTACAGAGTAGCATTTCAATATCTGCACCACTTTTTCATGATTGTCCAGAATTTTTTCCACAAGATGGCAAAATTGCTATGGACAAACTAATATTCATGAATAAATCCAATCACTGCATTCTATGAGCCCAACATCCATCTAAAAAGGAGTATTGGAGATTTATTTATTTATTACATTTGTATGCCGCCGAAATCCGGAGACTCTCGGTGGCTAACAACATTAAAACAATACATTAAAAACAATTAAAAATAAAATAAACCCATTAAAACAAAATTATAGACAGACAGACAGATAGATAGATGCTCCACTAAGAGATACATTATTTTTAAAGTATTTCCACACTCCTTTTTAGCTGGATGTTGCGCTCATTTGGTGGCTGGATTTACTAATTAATATTGGTTTGATTATCAGATCACATTCCTTCAAGAAGGAGAGCCTCTCTGAAGCCTATGCAGTTGCATTGGATATGCACATCCCACTTAAACACAAAGGAAATAATCTTTTTGCCTTCAGAACATTTGACACTGCTCATTTGATTAACCATGTCTGTTTCCTTTAACTGGATGACTGCCTTCATTCAACTTAAAAGCCTGCCTACTCTTATGGCAACAGAAATAAGACCAATGAAATTATTTAGCATTCTCATGAATCCTGGGTTGAATGTCTAAGTCTCCCAAATAGAAAGATTATTGTCAGAATTGGGAACTTATGATGATCATCCCATGTCTGTGGTTCTTCCTTGTCCATTGATGTTGGTTCTCCCAACTGTGCAACACCATGAAAGGTCTGCTGCTCCCACTGTGGAATTAAACTCATCAGCTTTCATTTGCTGTCACCTCCTGTTTGCCTGCTGTGACAGGGGCAACCTTCTCTCTGTTTGAAAGTTTGCCTGCTGTTAAGATCAGTTTCTGACAGATGCTAGACTAGAACTTACACAGCACATAAACATGCTGATGATTCCTGGCTTAAGTGATGACAGTCTCTTATTATATTTTACACAGAGAGATGAACACAACACCAGTCCACTCTCACCTAATGTAGAATGAAGCATTACAAAGAGGAGATAACAAGTTCCATACTAATTCCTGATGACTTCTCTGGCAATATTAACATCAGATATAACACTGGTAGTCCAGAGTTAATTGTCACTATATCCAGAATTAATGATAGCAATGACCTAGAAGTAAAACATTCTCCTAATCAGTTATCTGGTCATGCGATTAGCATGAATTATTTTTAAAAAGCAATATTTGGGACTTTTTGGATGAAATAATAAAATAATGGAGTTATTAAAGATTATGAGAAATTTTCTGATTGATCCATAAATGCTGATTTGGAGGCAAGTCTTGAATACAGGTAGTCCTCAACTTAAAATTATTCATTTAGCAACCCTTCGAAGTTACAATAGCACTGGAAAAATGATTTATGACCAGTCCTCACACTTACAACTGTTGCAACACCTCCACAGTCGTGATCAAAATTTCGGCATTTAGCAATCATCATGTATTTATGACAGTTGCAACATCCTAGGGTCATGTGGTCACCATTTGTGACCTTCTCAGCTGGCTTCCAACAAGCAAAGTCAATGGGGGAGGCCGTATTAGCTTAGCAACTGCACAATTCATTTAATAACTGCAGTGATTCACTTAACAACCATGACAAAAACTCGTTTAAATACAGTAACTATCTTGCTTGACAATGGAAATTCTGATCCCAATTGTGGTCAGAAGTCAAGAACTACCTGTACTGTTGAGCTACTGTATCTAAACTCTAAAACTTTGGATAACTAGATGGCAGCACAGAGTTGGAGTTTCTGTGTCTCTTTAATGCCATGTGATGTCTATAAGTATTTTGATATGGGTAGCCCTAATCCTGAAAGATGTGAGATAGCTGCTTTCAGCCTTCTTATTGTAAAGATGGAAGTTGCTTGCTCAGCACATTTCCTGGATAAGCACTAAGTGTGCAGCTTTCTGATCATAAATTAGCAATCTGGAATATCCTGACACATCTCTTGTGAGACTCACCTGAATCAAAAAAAATAAACAGAGGATTTGACAGAAGAGCTCACTGAAGGAAACAGAGGGGAAAAAACTGAGAAAAAAAAACCTTGGGCTAGTAGTTCTTCAGTTAGGCTTATGGCCAAAAACCAATCCAAGGTTTGCAATGGGAAAAATCTTTCAGTACTTCTCAGACTAATAATAGCTTATTATTTCTTTGTTAACAACTGGAGATTTTACATAAATTTAAAGCAAGTCAATTGGGCCCAAGCCTTACTTTTTCTATTTACACCAGAATGGGAAATAACTTCAAACACTTTGTGGCTACTCTTATGCCCTCACAATAAGTCCCAATACGATAGCTAGTTATCATTTGCCGCAACTTCTCTAAAAAGAACAGCCTGAAATACATGAAGAGCAACTGCAGCCAAATACAGTGAGACAGAATGGTGGAGAAAATGTGGTGGGATGGGAGAAACTGATGAAAAATTAAAAATAATGGATTGGTGATGCTGATGGAGAATCAAAATCAACTGTAATCATGAATTGTCTTCTGGAAAGAGGTACTTGGTTTTCCCAATCTGGGAAAGGTTGTTCTAGATTGTCTGGACTACTGCGCACACAACTCCCAACGTTTGGCCAGTGGGAATTCTGGATTGTAGTTCAACAGGTCTAGAAGCACCAGTTGGAAAAGACTGTGCAAGATCATGCTGTTCCTTGAGCAATGAAGGCATGGAAGGTACTAGAGTGGAAGAAATGGAGACCTTGCTTGTTGCTGGGACATTACCTGCCCCACCAGTCTTCCCTTTTCTGCACATTTTCATCTCAGGATTAGGCTTTTATTTAAGTCAGGTACATATTAGCAATTGTCTTCCTTATCCCTGAAAAGGGCAGCTCTAAGTTTTACTAAAACAAAGTTTATGGCAGTATTAGTGGTAAGGGTGGAAGATAACATACTTGGGTACAAGCTTAGAGGATGGAATGCAAGCTTTGCAGAAAGAGGCGGGGGAATATGATGGTGACATATATGCATTACCTTTTCGGATGTTTCCATCAGGTGACTGCCCAAAATCACCTGTGGAGAGGAGGAAACAGGCTCGGTCACGATTATAGCGCTCTCGGCCACCAGGTGTAACAGGTGACTTCTCCTCAGGTGACAGGGCCTGATCAATGGTGGGGCAGTCTTCATTAGCTAGAGCTGCATTTGCTGCATCACCATTCTGCTTAGAATCTGTAAAGGAAAAGGGGAAGGGGAAGAGAAAGAAAAGAATGTAGAGCAGACTTAAGAAGATCACAAAAATATTGTCTAAATCTAATTATCAGCCAGTAGGAAAGTCAAACACAGACTCTTCTTATGCTTTTAAAAGCACATCTTTTAAATGTTTTGAAAAAGGAGGGGAAATTTTAAACTGTTTCTCAGATTGCTTTGTAAAAATTCCAGCAAATAATCTCTTAGTTCAAACACTTTAAACCTTTTTAAAGTAACACATGTGACTGGAAAGCAAGAGATTTAGTTATATTTCTTACAGATCCAAGATGTAAATGATTTCTTATAATATGCAAGTGACAAGCAAGTCACATTCAAATCCCAGACGATTTTGTCAAAATATAAACTATGTTCAAAAATTAATGTTGACTATATTCTCCTCTCAGAAAAGAAGTGACTTCTTCCTTTAATTAGTTTGGACTGTACAGTCCTCAGTTCAGTAGATGTACATTAAATTCCAATTTATACCTGATTTTGTATCCAAGAATGTGGCTCAAGAACATTAAAATGAAAGTATTTATCATTTTTGTCAGTAGGGATTATGTGTTGAGAATGAATTCCCATCTATAGTATATAGTACTAAATCTCTCATGTCTATAACCTTTAACTGGGTGAAATGATGCATCATAGGGCAAAACTTTTTCCACCAGGGCACTTCAAATAGGCTAAGTTACAGAATGCATCCAAAATTCAGAACCCATGACTCCCATGGAATTGAAATGTGGCAAATTTTATATGACATAAACATCATTACATAAATATTTTATGACATAAACATTATCATAAACATTTCCTGTGCTGATGTTTGATTGTACTCTACAGTTCAACATGGGCTATTTTAAAGGCAGATAATATCCATGCATATCTCCCTGAATTTTTAAGAATTTTTAAGTACATGTTGTGACTTATGTGCTTGCATCAGACACTGTGACTCAAGTATGTAAGTCACATTTGTGTAATGACATCACCAACACATGGTGTCACTGCAGTTTGTTGCAGAGGATATATAAAAGATTTGGTCTTTCCTCAAGAATTAGCATAGCCTGAACTACAAATTTTATTTTATTTAGAAATGATGTTCTGAATAAAATTTGGCCTTCATAGCTGTGTTCTTATATCTTGTCCTGATCTTTAATATAAACCACACATAATCAGCCCTTAGATATGATCAAACAATAATGTGGAGGAATATTTTGCTAGTTTTATTTTTAACCTGATAATATTACTTGACATTTGAATGGCTGAGACTATCAAAGGTTATTTGTCATATATCATTATTTATTAGATTTATATGCCACCAAAATCAGAAGGCTCTTTATACTTTTTTCTTATGAGGAAATTATTCTAGAAACTTCCTAGGCAGTTAGAAGAGTTTTTCTTGGGGGGAGGGTAAAGTTGGACGAAATGTTTAGAAACTGCTGAAGAGGAAGGGCACTGCTTTGTACCGAATTAGGAGCTAGGTGAAGCATCCCTTGCTCAAGTGGTGTGGTCTCTGATTTTGATGGATGTAACAGGGTATAGCCTATGTCCCTTATGCCATCACATTTTGCACAACACCTGAAATAGCAACTGAAATGCTAGCTAAAGCTCCATTTTACCAGTGACAAAATACATGTTTGAGCATTGGCAAGCTCTTGGTGCTAAAAGAGATATGCTTCTTTGAACAAAGATGACTGTAAGGATTTTGGGCCCCAATCAACAATTGTATGTATTCTGCATGCTCATCCACATTGACATGAAACCTCTGTCATTCCTAAATGTAATCTTATTGCCTCTTTCCTTGGTCTTTTACCAGATAGGATGAATATTTTTCCGTTCTTCCGCACATGAACAATTGTCTCATTTATGCTTCTCCTCCCAATCTTTTTTGCCAAACTAATGGGTTTCATAGTACTTGCCCTCCCAGAAATCCTTCTGCAGCCTGCATTGATTTGTCAACTAAGTAAATGTTACACATTCTCCATGGAATTCCCTAATGTCAGGGAAAAGGCCCTGGAACAGTTTGAAAACTGCCGTCTGTAGATACAAAAAACTCTTTCACAATTGTCTAGTAGCCACAGGCAATATGGACTCAAAAAAACTAGTTAAACAGATCTTTGACATCTTTTGGAAGCATTTTTAATATTGGTTTCCAAGGTTGTTTTTTTACATTTTAATTCCTTCCCAGATCTTTCCAAATAAGCATTTATTTGCTAAATGCTTATATAGATTTTTTAATGGCCATTCAAAACAGTGATCTTTCCAAAATAAGTCTTAGCTGTTTTGCACTTTTTTGAAAACTGCAGGGAACTCTAAACATACCCTGTTCCTCCAACATTTTCTCATATGTTTGTCTTCTTGACCCTTTTAGCATCTATATAGCTATTCTTAGAATATCTTGTCAACAATCTTCTTATGTTCTTGTGCCCAAAGCTAAATAAGCTATCCCAACTGAATGGTAACTAAGCCAAAATAAAATACATTATCTTTCTCTGTAACAAAATGTACATTAACCTCTCTTTAACAAGATATGACAAGTGGCAAGATATTCAGGTCATGTTCACCTCTTTATATCTCTTTGAAATTAATTCCACTCAATCTGGATTAGAAAAATTATTTAATTATGGTGCCACGGTGGCATGGCCATCAATGTTGATACAAGGCAAATGAGACTGGTTTAGTCTTCTTGCAACTTTAGAAAATGGTTTGAACTGACCAAACTTTTTGGGAGGTAGGTGAGGTGGAAACTTCAGTACTGGCTAACCTTATGAAATCTTTTCATGAAGGTGTTTTAGGCCTATTGATGTTTGAAAAGATGGCTCCCATTTCAGAATAATTTATAAGCCATCTGTGCAGCTTTACTTGTTTATTAAATTTATATAAAAAATCAGTAAACATATAACTCATACCTCAAAACATGCCTCCACGGTGTGGGTTCATTATTTTAACTGCATTCAAAGAATCATATGCATGCCTAGTTATTACCTTCATTGTTATTCAGAAAATTGTATACCACATATGGCTGTATTAAGGCTACTAGATCTGGGATGCAAAATCTGGTCTGTAGGTACAAAAACTCCTTCATTAGTAGCCACAGGCAATACGGACTCAAAGAAATTAATTAAATAGATCTTTGACATCTTCTGGAACCATTTTTAATTTCGTTTTCCAAGGGTTTTTTTTAAATTTTAATTCCTTCCCAGATCTTTCCAAATAAGCATTTATTTGCTAAATGCTTATATAGATTTTTTTTTGTAATGGTAATTCAAAATAGTCAAAATAAGTCTTGGCTTATTTTGTAATGGTCATTCAAAACATTTTGTAATGGTCATTCAAAACAGCCAAAATAAGTCTTGGCTGTTTTGTATTTTTTTAAAATGAACTTTCCTTTATAGAACTGGAGTGAATATCTTTTTTTTCCAAAGATAATTAAATGGATGACATTCGTTCACATCCTCAAGATTGCCCACTTCTATGGTTATTACTATCACTGCACTTGTACTTTTAATAGCAGCCTGACATGCAGAACTAAAGCCAGTCAAGGAAAACCCGTTGCCGAAGGGGAAACAAAAATTCCCACATATAAGCACTCTGCTACATTTAATGACTGTCCCCCAAAATACTACGGGAGGCAAGCAGCTCAGATGACTTCATCTTTGATAAATTTCGATCCACAAAAATTAGCATGTATAATAATCGTAAATAATGCTCGAAGGAAAGGCCTCCGAGACAACCCTGCCGCTGACGTTCATCATTTCATATATTGAAATGAGAGCATAAATTGAGTTGAAGGAGTTGCAGGCAACTTGTTGCCATGGGAACCAAAAAGCGTTGGGTTATCAGGCAACTGAAGTGGAAAATGTAAGGCTGTTAGTGAAGTAAAAAGAGACTGAGGTAAAATTAAGCCGAGCAATAAAAACCAAGGTTGTAATTGTCAGATGGTGTCTGTGCTGTGCCCTGACAGCAGTAGCTCCAGCAGCCATATCCCCTTTGGCCTCCTGCTATGCAATACGTAACCAAGAGCCTGTTAAATTAAGTGAATCTTTGCTGTATTTGCTGAAAAGGGCCTTCCTTGGCCCAGAGGACCTGGAACAGATGGAGAAAGCAAGCTAGGAACTGACTGCAGGCGCCAAAGGCCTACCGTCACTCAGCCTCCTGGCCTTATGGCCTGTCTTGAGGATCCAAAAGCCCCAAAGTAGGCCCGCGAATGACTGTAGTCATGACTGTGCTTCAGGTTGCAACTGGGTCCCTCCACCACAAGCCTGACATTTTTCTACACCCAGAGCTGTTAGCTTCCTGTCTACCCAACTCTGTTCCACTTAAAAGAATTAACCCTCTTTTTTTTTCCCTGTTAAGGCAATCCTGTTCTAATCTTGAACTCGAGAGACCTGGCAGTCAACCATAACTAACCCGCTCCCCAAACTAACAAAGTCTCACTGAAAAAGTAAAAGCCCGTGTGGTGTAGTGGTTAAAGGGCTGGCACTGAGGAAACCCAGCTCCATCCTCCGCTGTGAAAGCTCCTTGGATGACCTGAGGTCAGTCACTGCCAACCCAAGTACAACAGAATTGTTTTTATTTGGGGAAAAATAGGAGCGATGTGCAGGCTGCCTCATTTCCTGGACGAAAGGTAGCATATAAATCTAACCAATAAAGCGAAATAGTTATCTCTTGATCTTTTCCTCTCCTGTTCCTTATGGAGGCCAACCATCCTGGTCTCAGCTTTTATTAAGAATATTTATGGTACCTCTCTTCTGGGATTCTCTGTTAGTAACTTTCCTGTCCTTGCCAGCACATAGAGGGGCCAATCTACTAGTCCAGTCCTAAATATCCTAGCTATTTGGGATACCCTTCCCAACAGAAGGAAGTAGGCAAAAAGTAGCCCTCTTGTCTTTCTCAAAACAATTAATGATTAGTAATCTTCTTTTTTGTCTGCTCAAAGGGAAGAATACGCATTAGGAGGCACTGTATGTTTTGGCAAACACCTGTCCATCTACACTCAATCCATTTCTCCATAAATCACTAATGAATCCATTATAGGTAGAAACTAAGTAAAATGTTCCCATGAATCTAAATCACCTATATCTGAACAGGACTGCCAATACCATCCCTATTTTTCCATCCTTTCCTCCACGGAAGAAAATGAATAATAATTCTCAATCAAAAATGTCTTGAATTGCCAAAATAGGCCCTTTGATCTTTATGTATGAATCATTTTGGAAGGACAAATCCTTCCAAACCCATAGCCAAGATGGGATAACCTAAACTGCTTTCTGGAACACCACTTTGGTCTTTTTTATGTAGTGGTAGCTCCAAGAATCAGTAGTTTAAACCATAAAGAATAAAAGCGTCTGGAGAGAAAGAGTGTATGTGTGGGTGGAAGAAAGAGAAAGAGAGAAAAAATTAGCATTGGCTACTGCTTTCAAATTACTGACCCACAGAGCTAACCAGCTGACCAACAACTGGGCTGCAAAAGAGTTTGAGATAAGTTCTGGGAATTTTTTAAACTTTTTCCAGGATGCTGATCAGGTATCTCAAGACTACAGCATCAGCTTTAAGAACAGGGCTTGGTTATCACACTACCAATGGACGGAAGTATATCATTATTGAGAATGTTCTCATAATGCATTGTCTCTTTTGTGGTCCTCTGACAAAGTGAGATAACCCAAGTTCATCTGTTACAAAGATTGAATCTAGCCTTAATAATGGCAGAGATTTTTTGCCTATGTTTTACCATTTTCCTATTTTAGCATTAGCTTAGATCTGTGGCATCCCAAAGTAATGATTTTTTTTTTTCCTGAGACAGTCTTATTCAGCTGCCTTAAGGCTTTTGGACTAAGTTGGCCCAAGGTAGTTGGGAATCCACTCTAACATTATACCTCCAAAGACTGAATTGCCAGTTGAGCATTACTTCACTACTATCGCCTGGGATGTAGGCCAAGGTCCTTAGCCAATGCATCTGTCTTGCAACAGAAGGGAACAGCTGTATTCGTAAGTGCCATTGCTATTCCCCAGTGTGCACTGTCTGCCCCTGTTTGTCTTAATTCTATAAAATAATAGGTCAGCCCACTTAATATAGTAACCTCCAGTCCAAGTTCCATTAAATAAATACTATAAGGAAGAGTTTCTGATCCAAATATAGCCTTAAAGGTCTCTTCTTTTTCACTGAGGTGGAACTGTAGAATTTATTAGAAGACCATGGAGTATTACAGTAAAGGAGAGTTGAGACCAGTACTTCTCAACCTTGGCAACTTTAAGATAGATGGACTTCAATTCCCAGAATTCCTCAGCCAGCACAGTCCACCTATCTTAAAGTTGCCAAGGTTGAGAAACACTACTCAGGACAATAGATTTTAATGCCATTAAGTATGTAAGCAGGGAAAATAGCCAGCTCTTATATAATGCAGCAAGAGAACTTTGAAGCTCAAAATGTTTTGGTTTCTAAAGTGTTTTTGCTTCCAAATGCCTCATATTTTCAGCATTTGCTCCATAGCTGATGAGTAAAGGAATCTATTGTTTTCCATTTGATGGTGAGTGATGGTGAGCCCCAGTTTTAAAGCTGGGCATTTGGATTTCAAGACAGAGGATCAAGAATTGGCCTCAGAACACTTTTGCCTCTGCTGTGTCCTCCAGGTAAGCTATAGCCAGACTGGTATGCCTAAAACTGTGACCTGCAAAACAGGAGTGAGAGAGTTCCTTCTTGTGGACCAGTCATAAAATATTCAGTGTTACAACTGACTTCTATGTCAATGATTAATAATGGGGCTAGATTCAGCATAGATTACAGGGTTTCACATTATTTTTGAAACAAATATGAATATTTAATTTCCTTTAAAAACAACAATTCTGATTAACACAAAATTAGAAGCTTCAAATTTTGATTATTTTTCTCTTTAATTCTTTGAGAGAGGCAAAGCCACTTCCATATGTAATTGGAATTGCAGCCAAACTTCTCTGACTATATGTCATGTGGCTCATGGAGATTTCTCATGTGAGCTGATTAACTCTTAGTAGATATGAGAGAGTTCTGGGAAAGGGGTTTTGAAGTGTTTTGAAGTGCTGCAGGATAACTGGCTTCCCATTTGCAATACCTCCCAACTGGTGCTGCCTCCACATTTTTCATTTTTCCCAATTCCCTCCTCATGGATATAGGATATCATGCAGATAAAGGGTTTCCCTCTGTCATTCACAGTCCATTAGACCAGCTCAGGGACTGGTAGTTGGCTGCTTTTTTGCTGCAAAGAAATAAATATGTCAAGGGAAGAATGAGAAAGAGAATGTGAAATGCCACCAAGTGTATGAAGGGCAAAGGAAGTGCCCTCAGAAGAAAGATAAGGAAATTTCATCTTTGGATGACTGAAAAACTTATTTTGTGTCTTCTTTCACAAGATCTTTCCACCCATACCTCTATAATTTTAAACGGATATGGTCTCCCAGATGTTTCTGAATTAGAATTATAGCTCTCAGCATTCATCACCATTGCCTATGTTGAGTGAAGAATTTCAGCAACATCTGGAGAGGCAGAGATTCACTTAAAGGCTAATAAAAATTAAACAGTGTTTCTCACAATAGTGGACTCTATGTATTTCCAAGTTTTTACAGTTGTGTAGCACTTGAGACACATACAGTAACTTAGAATTGCAAAGTATATACACCTACATACAAAAGACATTAACTTTTGCTCTTGATTATTGTTTCTTTTTTATGGTTAGAAACCTAATGTGTTATATAATTCAATTCCAAAGCAAAATAATATTTTCAGTTTTGTTTGAAAGAAATAAGCACTATCCTCCTCTAATCTTTCTCTTTTGTAAAATCCTGCTAGTTTAGAAATAGTGATCCAAACCTGTAAATTCTGGCATGAACTTTTGGCACTTTCATATATGATTTTATAAGAGATTTTACAACCCTGCAAGTTTTCAGCCATCTTTTAAAAACTAATGTAATTTGAGGGATTTCACAGATAACTTTCTAAGGGTGATAGTTGTAGCACCTGCAAGCATTTTGTAATTGACCCTTGACTTGTAATTTTATCACAGATTAATAAATATTTTTTCAATAAGAAACATCAATGCTAATGAGGAAGTTCACTTGGAAAACTTCCACTATTAATCTTTTATGCAAAACACAGCTCCAAAATACATCTGTTGCCAATCTTAATATCCCAGACACTGTTGGGTTACAACCTTTTTCACCTCTAGCCAGCACAGTCAGTGGTCTGAGATAATGGGCACTGTAGCCCATTAGCAACATCTAAATATCCAAACTCGAGAAACGCTGTAAAACAGGAATAATTCTTGGGTGCACTCCTCTGTTTTCAAGAGGTACAAAAGTGAGACCCGATGAAAAGATAGAAGTACTGAAAACATGCTTCTTTAAAAGTCTCAGGAATCCTCTTCAACATACCAGGGTCTACATACAGGTAGTCCTTGACTTACAACCATTCATTTAGTGACCATTTGAAATTACAGCAGCACTGAAAAAAGTGATTTACGACTGGTCCATTTATGACAATCACAGCATCCCCACAGTCACAGGATCAAAATTCAGGCACTTGGCAACCAGAATGTATTTACAACAACTGCAATGTCCTGGGTTCATATGATTGCCATCTGCAATCTTCCCAGCCAGCTTTCAACAAACAAAATCAAGGGGAGAAGCCAGATTTATTTAATGATTGTGTGATTCACTTAAAAACTGCAGTGATTCACTTAATTATGGCAAAAAAGTTGTAAAAATGGACATGACTCACTTAACAACCACCTTACTTAGTAATGGAAATTTTGGTCCCAACTGTTGTTGTAAGTCAAAGACTATCTGTACCTCCCTCCTTATAGCTTCTTATCAGGAAGGGAATCATTGGATGCCAGAACATTTGAAAGTCACAAACATACAGAGTTGACTCATACAGATGGAATTCTTAGTTATTTCTGCCCACAGTGGCTTCCCCTTACCTGCCCGATTAATCTCGATTATCTCCTCTTGAGCCAGGGGGCATGAGTCACCCTGGTTGCTGCGATGTGGAGACTGCATGTCCGGTTTGCAGTAGTTAGGTGAGCCAGGTTGGGGGGCTCGTGGGATGTGCTTGTTCTTTTTCTTTGGTAGTTTCTGCTTGGCCATAGCCAGTGAATAATACATGCCAAAGTTGTTGACGATGACTGGCACAGGCATGGCAATGGTCAACACACCAGCCAAGGCACACAGTGCTCCCACCAACATGCCTGACCAAGTCTCAGGATACATGTCACCATAGCCCAAAGTCGTCATGGTCACTACAGCCCACCAAAACCCAATGGGGATGTTCTTGAAGACGGTGTGCTTGCTGCCCGTTATGTCATCTGGGTCAGCACCGATCCTTTCAGCGTAATAGATCATGGTGGCAAAGATCAAGACCCCTAGGGCCAAGAAGATGATGAGGAGCAAGAACTCATTGGTGCTGGCCCTCAGTGTGTGACCTAGGACTCTCAGCCCTACGAAATGCCGGGTCAGCTTGAAGATCCTTAGGATCCGGACAAATCTTACCACCCTCAGGAAGCCCAACACATCCTTGGCTGCTTTGGATGAGAGACCACTGAGGCCCACTTCCAGGTAGAAGGGTAAGATGGCCACAAAGTCGATGATGTTGAGGGTGCTCTTGATGAACTCCAGTTTGTCTGGGCAAAAGATGACCCGGATGAGGAACTCAAAGGTGAACCAGATGACACACATCCCTTCCACGTAGGTGAGGAAGGGCTCGGTCTCCATTTCATAGTCTACCTTTATGCTGGTACTGTTCCCCGTCTTTATGATTTCTGTCTTGTTTTTGAAGTGGTTGAAAGTCTCATGGGTCTCTAAGCAGAAAGTGGTGATGGAGATGAGGATGAAGAAGAGAGAGGCAAAGGCCACATACTGGAGAAATGGAGAAGGACAGATGTACGTGGGAGAAGCAGGCAGAGAGGAACAGGGAGATGAGAATGTGTAAGAGAAAAGGATAGGGAAAGTAAAATATTAGTGTTAACTCATCATTGCAAAAGAATGAACTCTTCCCAAAAATGAACTCTTCTTCAATAAATGAACTGTTAAAAGAATGAACTCTTCTTCAACAAATAGCTGTTAACTATATCCTAAAGAGACAGCAAAGACCTCACTTATTTTTCCTCTCCATCCCAAGCAAAACTGAGGTGTGAGGTAAGAGGGAAGGCTTTCATTGTTGAAAATATGGCTGATAAAAAGGAATCCTCATATCTAGACAATTGGTTACTGTGTTAGCCGAGTTCTCTTCTTTTGCAAAAGGTTTTTTTTAGCAATGGAGAGATCTGCATTCAGAAATGATATCCTATCCCTGCTGAAATCATTTCTACCATCTTAATGTATTCAAGACATGGCTAATAAATGTTGGAAAAAAATCACAAAATTATGTAGCAATGAGTAATTACTTTTTCTGTCCCTTGTTTCTCTGTTTAATATCAGTCCTTAAGTTGCAGGGATCTATTCTGTTTTAAGGAGTATCCTGATATGGTGGCGTACATGCTTATAGCACTCCATTCATTATACGCCATTACTCATTAAATGGATTCTTCTAGGTCTGATTTATTATGAGTCAAGGTTGCTAACCATGGGATGTATATGCATATATGTATTTTCTTACTGCTGTCTTTAAAATTCTTGCTTATCTATTGCACGTCACTAGAGATCTACCAGTAAATCCCAATTATTTATTTTCCAACCCCAGTTCTAGCTTGTTAGTGTGTGCTCTTTTTTAAGATCATGGTTGCTTAGTAGAAGCTGTTTCCCAGTGTTTTCTTTCCATTTAATTAGACCCAGAGCTTTTGGCATATTTTCAGCTCTAAACAATGCCTGCTTCTTAAATTCACAATAGCTGCTGCTAGGACTTCCTCTATACCCATCATGATTAGTAGCCATCAACTGAATGTTTGTCTGGCCACCTTCTAAAGCATCCTTCTCCAATATGCAATTTCCACAATTCTGGCTAGCATGGCTGCAACATTTAGGGGCCCCAATTTGATTTAAAGCCATCAAAGACTACAGGAATCACAACATCTTGTAGGAGTTAGAAAGACCTATCTTTATATCCCTAATGAGAAAGGGTGGGCAAGATTGTCTTTTTTGAAAGACAGTTTTCTTGGAAGTATAGTATGACCATTCTCCAATGTCAGCAATATTTTTTTTTACATTTTTATCCTATCATTACTCCCAAAGAGCTTAGGTCAATCTGTATTCCTCTATACTTTATCTAGAAGAGTCTTAAGAAACACTATAATTACTAGTCCAAGGGATTTTTATAGCAAAGAGGGATTCATAAGCATGCATTCCAAATCTTAGCATAATGCTCTAGCTAGGCATTCTTTATCAATTCTCAGCTGATGATGAGAAAAACCAGATTCCATTAGCTGGTCTGTTATGAAATTCACTCCATGACTCTGGGCCAGTTCTTTTAGTCTTACCTACCTGATAAAATTGATGCAATAAGTGACTGGGGAGGAAAAAAACAGAAGAACTTTCTTTATTCCTTAGAGGAATTGGAAGTTCTTATTGCAACAAAACACCTATTTAGTATACCCATTGACAATTGCATTATGCATAATTTCCTTAGGTGATATCAAAATCAACATTTTGATTTGAGATTCTGAGCCTAAATTCTAAAAAAAAGTAAGTTTCCCATCCTTATGACTGTATTTGCTCTTTAATCTGCATAGTGAATGCAGGTTGCAGATCTCTTCCCTTGGTGTGAGTTTTGGTTTATTTTTGTGCAGGATTGCAGTGATCATGGCTCTTTTGAGGTCAATTGTATTCCATTTTTTTTTGGTTCCTTTTCAGACCAGGAAGTATAGATAGAAAAAGAAGAGGAATAATCCAACTTGCTCACAAACCATCCTCAGTTTTGAGAACAAGCTGGAGATTTGAAAACCCCTGACAAGGAAATTTTGAGACGGTAAAACTTTTTTCTCCCTTCACTCTTTCCTTCTTCTTGAATTTCTGCGGTTTTTCAGCAGAAATGTTTAACTATTCCAACATCATAATGTGGATGAATGAATAAAAAGCACTGAACAGAAAAGACTCTGCTGATATTTCAGGCTCAGCATTCATGCGCCTTCTGTTACACCATTCTCCTATTTTAGTCCTTTGAGAAAAAAGTGAAAGCAAGCAATGACGCAAACAATTCATGTGCTCCCTTGCACATATACAAAGCACATCACATTCATTCACATTCCCATTGGTACACACAGACATACAAGCACACACAAGCTCTGGTTGTCCAGGAAGTTCACCTTATACTCAGCTGCTACATCATTACAGAATGCTTTGTCATCACATGGGATCTGACACTGCCCCCTAAGGTGTATTCCATGTACACAACCATGTACAGGCAAATATTTGTAGGCAAACTTCAGCTCACTCTCCAACAGGCTTTGAATTAATACTCATCTGACAAGTAGGCCAGCCTACCACTATTTAACACATTCATCTGAGTATAGTATGCAGTTTTATATGCCCTGTATATATACATGGGCTCTGGGAGATTATAGCTATTTATGCACTCTTTCCATAACCTATTCTGAAAATTACAGAAAACTATCCACGTCCATATCTCTCTGCAGTTCTACACACACTCCACCAATCTGCCTACAGTACAAATAAGGTCATTGTTGAATGGAATTGCATTTACCAATTTCAATTAAATTGAAGACAGTTTAACTGCAGATTGAGATGCAAACCAAGTTTTCATTATATTTGCACTCAAATACAACTACATGCTCTTTTCTATAGATACTAGCACATTCTATATTCAAGGTTTGTGGGTGCACTCAACATTTTCTGGGTGCACATAAAAAATAATTTATATCCTCATACACTCTTTGCTCTAATGCATCCAGCAAAGCAGTAGACTATGTACCAAACATGCCTTCATACATGCCTGGAACAAAATCTTCCTTGGCAGCAGATTTCTGTACTAGGCTTCACACATACTTGAGCTTGCTACATACACACACACACACACCACAGATGCATGCATATTGTAACACAATGCAGGCTTGATAGCCCTTGCTTACACAAGCATGTGCATACATTCCTCATTCATATTTGAACTCATGTGTACAAAACTCTCTTTCACCCCCTACTCTCATCTCCTTTCTGCAGGGCAACCTTGCTGCTTTCTTTCTGCACTGCATAGAATTCCCGTCCCGTCAGCAATTTCTCCAAACAAATCCTAGAATCCTTTTTTGAAGCGCAGTGCGGTGCCCAGGAACTGGAGGGAGGTAAGAGCAGGAGGAGGAAAAGATGAAGGGGAAAGCCAAGGAATTCAAGGGGAGGGAGGGAATAGAGGAGAATGAGAAAACTGATTAGATTTATGCTTCATTGTAGAGAAACTGTTTGGGTAGAATCTTGTTTTTAAGGATGATGGAAAGGGAAACAGGGAGAGATCTTTTGAAATCCCAAAGGAGTGCTTTTCCCAGAAACTGTGTAGTGGTTCTGACCCACTTCCAGAGATATGTATATCACATGCAGATTTTTTAGCTTTTGGAGGTTTGAGAAAGCATTCATTGTCCTTGCAAAACATAATGAGGAATAGTCTATATGGGACCTCCTTCATGCAGTGCTGGAAGTTCCTAATCATTCAGATAGAAATAATGACTTCTGTCTCCTGGGGACAAAGGTACAGTTGGGGATAGAGTATATGAAAAAGAGAATAGATATTCATTCAACTGTTCCCAGAAGGTGTTTGTAAAGCAGGAAGGAGACTAGCACAATGTCATATAGCAAAGGGATAGAATAAAAAGACATGGTCAACTCATCCTTATATTTTTAATACCTCTTCTTTCAGAGAATTCCCAGGTTTCTAGTCTTATGCATTCCCCCCAACCCATTAGAACCTTGCTAGGGAACTCAGGATTCCTGTCACTTGTGACTGTCATTGGCTCTGCTGCCTTGGCTAACCTCCTCATCTTTTCCCAAGGCTATGACTGCCCTTCTGTCAGAGCAGTAACAGTCCTTCTTCTCTGAAATGAATGAGGGAACATATTGCAGTAGCATATGGAAGATCAAGCAGGGGTGGAAAGAAGGAAAAGAAAAAATAAATGTGTATATATGTGCAGTTGATATAGGGCACAAGGTGGATAAAGAAGACTTTATTGTGAAATTTCTGAAAGAATCCTGACTCAGCCAGTGTCATTCCATTATTTTTAACTTAGCAGTTCAGAACTTCCATTCTGTAACTTGTGTAACTTAGAGGAGAGGAAGAAAAACTGTGCACAGATCCAGTGAATATGGTAAATTATTTGTGCATTATGCAAGATGCAAGCATTATCTAGCCACTTATTCTTGTACAAGGACCAAAGCAGAAACTCTTTAGTTTATTTAGACAACTCTTTTTTGTCTTTCAGTTTCTTGCCAAATGGAGTTTGAAATAGATATATATTATTTTTATGTAGAATTGTTTGGTTTCTAGGAAAGAGAAACTAATAAGAAAGAAGAAGGATATTCTACAAGGCTGAATGGCTGCCTTGGCCTTTAAGTGTGATGGAATGTTCCAAAAAGTAGTGGCCAGAACAAAATATATATCTGCCTATATGTAACTTACATTTAAATTAACTTTTTGGAAGTCAATGGGTGTACCTAAGGTTTTTGGCCACATGCATCCTGAGGTTTCAGATTGTTCTCCTTGGGCTTAAAATATGGGTGGATTGAAGAGAAAGGGATGAAATGATATTAAGCAGAAAATGAATAATAATTTTAAATATTTGGGAAAAGCCTGGGGCCCATCACATTCAAAGATAGGTAGCAGTCCTCAGGCTTTGCAGGAATCATTTTGCTAGAATCCTGCAAATGAATAACTGCAAACTAAAAACAAACAGTACCCTTGAGTCCAAATACAATTCAGAGTTTGCTTTTATCCCAGAATCGTTCTTTCAACTCAAGCATTTTTCAGTTTCAGATTTAAGATGGAAGAGCCTTATTATTCTCGGGAATCAGAAACTTTCTAAACTCTTAGCTTTCTCTCTATGTGGAGATTAACTAAGGCTGAGAGATGTTGCAGGTTGCTGAAGAAGAATTTACATAGGCCATTAAGCTTGGATGTCTGGATGTATGAGAACCTAAACTGATGGTGGCTGAACAAGACAGATTTGGAAAGAGCTCATACTGCCTCTAAAAAAAAGAAAATATAGAAAGGATAGATCATGTTGGAAGGCTTGTATGATTCCTTGAAACAGGCACATAAGCACAGACCTGTCAGAGATAAGCAGGTAACCTTGCTTAGAAAGACTGGATCTTCCCCTTAGCCCATGTGAGGTAAATTTTGATAATAACTTTTGACTGGAAATAATATAATGAAGTAGTGTTGTGAGTTTAAGTCTCTACTGTAGGCAATGGTTGATCCTGAAGGCTGTACTTTCCCTGATTCAAGAAGATATATTTTAATCTGGAGACAGGAAAAAGTTTGAGTAAAAGGAGTGTGTGTGTGTAACATAGTGAAATATGTCAACATCAAATGGCAGTGCAGATATTGATGGCAATTAAATTCTAATCCTTCTCTAGTGATTTGTTTCTAATGCCTCTATTTTCCCCCCAGAGGAATAGTCACTGTCATAGTTTGTGGCTGTAAAAAAACCATCCAGAGACTTGTGGTACCTAATTAATTTATTATGGCTTGATAAGAAGATCAATGCTGCAAAAGAGGGGAAATGAAAGATAGCAAACAAAGCATGGGAAGCACAGGATAGTTTCAGTTTAGACAAGTAAGGAACCACTTTGTTCTTGCTGAAACAGGAGTGACTCTTATTTGGGTAGGAAATGAGAGACAACATCTCCATTTTTCTCTTTCTCCAAATGCTTCTGCACTATGACTCTTCCAGTCTTTCGTCAAAGTTTGCTGTACATTCTTTCTTCTACCATAGCAAAAGAAAGAGTTCAGGAGCTACAAAAGTGGAATAAAAATAAAGTCAGCCCTGTTTTGTTATTCTCCCCTTTGGATGTGCCATCATCCACTTTGATTCAACTCTATTGTCCTATCTTTGTCCTCCTCTAAATCATGTTTTGATTTGTAAAAACTCTATGGAAAAAGTAGTTATGCTGAAATTAGCACATCCTCTGTTTCTCACATACATTTTTCAACAAGGTTTAAACACACACACACACAGAACATTTTCCAAAGCCACATGGTCCATATTTCTTTTTTGTCCTGTTTCTTTGCAATAACTAAATGGAATATTGCATTTATCATCCCCATGTGACATCCTATGCAAAATCATTAATATTGTCTATTTTCTTATTTTCAACGCAAAGCACAATGGAGTAACCTTTATCAGCAAGGTCTGGAATTAGGAAGAATATTTCTGCTTCTGTTGGTGTTCTATGTATCTTTCCATCAGCTGCTACTATTGGATGCAATACTGCAGTTCAGTACCACGGAGAGCAAGCTAAAGAAGACAGGATTAAAACTGCAATAGCCCAATTTTATCTCCTTTAAAAAGGGTCATTTTTTCATATTCAATCGTGAGAGAGTTGGAAAAGAAAAATATTGGTGTGAAGCCTCAGAATAAAGGGATCAGACACTTGCTACTAAGTCCTTCAGCAAGAAGTTAAAACAAAAGACAGTCAAGTAAAATTGAAGAGGAATTGGTACATAGTTTTTGAAATATCTGTGAAAGCCATCTTAAGTTAAGCAAATTTCTGGATAGCTGGACTCACACACCATATTAGACTATAAACCCATATTATAGAATTTAACATGGTTTAACACGATGCCATTGTTCACACAACATTATAATAGCTGGGTTTGTGCAACAATAAAACCTTTTAGCCTGATCTAGCATATTGTGAAAAACTAGCCTGTTCTACTAGAAGTGGAAGATATGAAGGACACAGTACACAATTAAGACTTTTGAGATTTTAGAAATGAGGGATGCATCAAATGTACTAGGAAGTTGAGGCCTAATGAGGTATGTTGAAGTTCCCGAGCAAGACCAGATGGAAATAGAATATATCATCTTGCTGAAATCTAAACTATTCTGTGCATTTATTAATTTAAATCAAAGAAGAAATATGTTGCAGGGTTCTGAATTTGAGGAGTGAATGGGAAGAGGGATAGTTCCTTCTGAATCTTTAGTGAAGTAATACAGAAGTATCATGGATCAAAACAAAGAGAATGACATTGTTACACGCTATATTGTGCAGTGGAATTGAGACTTGAGGAGGAAGGACTGGGAGAACTGAATCAAAATTGCTGGCTTTTAAATTAGGGGTGTGGGATACATTGATCTGAGGGGTGACTTCAAATTGTGACAGATTCTTTTGGCAGAGTTTTGAATATTAAGATGTTAAAATATGGAGAGTTTGCAGTGAGGACTGGGAAGGACGCCAGTCTTGCGGGTACGACTGGTGAGGAGTAGAATTCAGAAAGTCATGGAAGTAAAATGGAGATTGTTAAATTCAGACAAGAGCTGTTGGATGTCAGGAGTTGTGGGTTCATTGAGTGAAGAAGTGTATCACTAAGGTGCTGGGAGAACAGAAATGTCTTTAGAGCCCTTCACTATAATAAATAAGAATAACTGGTTCTTGCCAATGTTTGGCATCTATTCCCTTTCTGCAGCCATTATTCACAAAAGTCATTAAAAGTCTTTTAAAAACCCTCTTATTTACTTCCTTTCACATCCTTCTTCCTTTACATTCCCTAAGAAGTTGAACCAGAATTTCTGCACCTGTTTAATCATGTGAGGAAATTTAAAATAAAAATTAATATGAAAGGGAGGGCAATCGGGTTTTTCAGAGTTTGAGAAATGAATATAAGGGACATGTACAGTGTTGTGGGATTTGGAGCATGTTTTCTATCACCCCTTTAGGCCCCAAAGACTTGTTTTTTCTTTCTGAGTTGAGAATAAAAGACAATATATGATGATTTGAACAAGCCTAAGATAGAGAGGTAGAAGTGAATTTAGTTAAAAATATATTCTTTAGCTCAGTTTGATCTTATTTTGATAGATGGGCACTAATATTTTGAATGTGTCAATTATTCTTAGTTCAAGGTGCAACTTGAGAACTAAACATATGAAAGGAATATATCAGGTATTAATTCAGTTCTCTCATTGCAGGGCTATGGTAAAGAAAAAGACAGCCTTGAGTCAAGCTGAATTCCTGATTAGCAATGATAAGGGCGTAACTTGCCACCACTTCCTTCCTGATTTGTTTTTGAACTTTCCAATGTAATCTGCAGCTCTGGAATTTCTCAGTGGTCTCCCACCCAATTACTAACTAACTAGGTCTGACTTTTTTTTTTTTTAGATCAGCCAAGGTCAGCCAGGTACTGCAGAGAGGAAAATCACCGTTTTTTTTATGATGCTAAGTTAGCTCTGGGTTCCTTATTTGAATCAAAAGTGCAGATGTACTATAAAAAAGAACCTCGTTATTCAACAATTGTACTATTATAAAAGATAATTACCCGCATTTTTTCCTTCATGCAAATTTCTTGGCACATTGCAACATCTTTTTTTTAAAGTTCTTCACTTAAGATGAAATAGATTTGTTTTCGTCCTCCATTTTTCTCCTTTTTTCATTTCCTCTTTCATATATCCTAATAAAGTTTAAAACTGCGCATATCCTAAAATACCAAAAGAATCTCATGAAGCTAATCATAATCAGTTGAATTAATGGAAGATATTATAGGGGGCTTAAAGTCATTTAATATGTGATGTTTTCTTCATTCGTTTTTCTTACTGTCATCATATACACAAGATTATGTGTTAGAATTTGTTAGTTAGAAAAGATGCAATCAGCCTTTGTTTGATTTTTTTACCACCATAGATTAACATAGCTCTCTTTCTATGATTCTTCAGGGTCCCCCAAAACTTTATGTTGCTGAAACTATACAGAAGATCTTCTGCATATTTTGAGAGTGAAGTGAACTCTGATGCCACATGTCATCCATAACTAAGAGCATGGTATTATTGTAAAATGGGGACTAGCAATTTTTGGGGACACAGCAGCTAGACTTAATGGATTTGAGGGAGTGTACATTATCACCATAGAGGTGAGAGTAAATCATTGAGAGTTGGATGGCATACAAGTTTAATATATTATTATTATGATTGATAATAGCCAGCCAGATGTTTAGATAAAAGCCAGCCAGATGTTTAGACTGGATTTGGCATTTTTGTCCACCTATCAAGTCCTTCCCAAGGACCTGGGATGGGCAGATATTGTTTTCTGATGCTGTTAAAATTATTGTTGCAAGAGGTAAGCTGTTCCAAGTAATGCCACCTTTTGTAATTGACTGATGGTGAGATGGTCAGTGCCAATGGTATTCAAATGGTACTTCAGATGTTTTGGAATTGCACTCAAGGAACCTTTTACTACTGGTACTATCTTTGCTTTATTTTGCCACAATTGTTTCATTTTTATTATTATTTGGAAATTCCTGATTTTTCTATTTATTTTAAAGAATATACTAAATGTACACTACGTTTTCGATACATTCCTGACTTCAAGAGAGGTAAAATAAAATTTGATAATGGAATCTGAAGGTTCTGGAGCTCCAAAAAACAAAAACAAAAAACCTTGAGAGGTCCACACAATCCTGCGGATGAGTTGTCCATCCGTGATGTGGAGGAAATGTTGTCTCTGGAGTTGTGAAATACATTTCTCTGTGTATGCCTTCATTTTATGAACAGATATTTATACACCTTAAGAAGAAAAAATTGATGATAACTCTCAATACTTTTTTACTCAGAAGTAAATTCTTCTGAGTTGATGGAATTAATTTTTCAGTTGCATACTTATGCATTTGCATTGCATATCTTGTGAATTAATTGAAGAAGCATTATATGTTCTCTCCCCTTATCCACATTATTAGAAAGAAATATATATATTTACTGAAGCAATTGTGGGACTCAAATGGTACAGATAATAACTTGTCTATATTCTTTGAAGGAATTTAAAAAGTTTGAGAACTGAACAGAAAGGAAGGAAGGAAGGAAGGAAAAGAAAGAAAGGAAGGAAGGAAGGAAGGAGGGAGGGAGGGAGGATATGAAGTACATGAAAAGTAGAAGGGAAGAAGGATCCTTGTCCATATATTCCTGTCTTTATGCGCTACTTAGGAGTTCTCTCCATGCACATACTCAATTTTTTTCTAGTATTCTATATGTTAGATGCAGCTATCAAATATATGTTATTAAATGTATTAAATTTTGAAGCTCCAGCCTGCCTATGCATTCCTACAAAATATCCATGGTGGTTCTTGGATGGAAACTCAACCATTGTAGTTTTGTGTATTGGATAGACCTTTTACAGAAGAGTTTGATCTACCTGCCTAAAAGCTCTATTCTGCCTCCTTAACTAGTGGTCCCCTTGTTCCTTCTAGTCCACCTTCTTCCTTTCCTTCTAGTCCACCTTCTTCCTTTCCTTTTTCACTGTGTTAGAAAGTTGGTATGGGAAGGGGGGAGGTGAAGAGTGAAGAAATGCTAAAAATGGGCCAGTCAAACCATCTCTGCAGCCTTTCTCGGTAGGCTTTCCATGCAGGTATACTTCAGAAACAGTGGCTAGACAATGTATCCTTCTACAGTCTTCAGGAGGGATTACTACTTATTCCCATTATTTTTCTTGGGGGTGGGAGACATTATTGAAACTGTAAGCCAAATCTTTTTTAAATGCATGGGGCGGAAGGAACAGTATTTTATAAAGGAGGGTGATCTGTAGTGGGACTCCTGACTTGATGCCCACCCAATGCAGCATCAGCTCATAACCTCAGCTCCTACCATCCACATCCACTCCCCACACGCATTTCAAGTATTGAAATTCCTGCTTTCTCTCTCCATCTTCCTTCTCACTGCAACTTTTTCTGGCTGTGCTCCCAACTGTGTGGGGGAAGAAAGAAGTGGGGGGGATTGATGAAGATATCTGACAGTGTTTGCAGCTTTGAGACCCACTGCCTGGAGGGAGGGAGGGAAGCTGCCACAGGCTGCCAATTGCCTGCTTTGCACTGCAAACTCTGGGGTTTCCACACTGCACTGCAGTGCCCCCTCCTCCCTTCTCAACCTGCTGTCTCTGCAGTTCAGAAGACAGAAAGCTTAAATACTGTCCGAGAAATAATACGGAAAGGGGGCCAGGAAGGAGGTGGTCATCGCAGCAGCAACAGCATTCTGTGCCTTGAGTTATTTTGCAGAATGAAGTTTGAAACTGTTTTATCCAGGAAAAGGATTTCACTGCATGGAGAGGAAGTCAGGAAGCTAGCCAGCAGACAGGCAGAGTAAGGAGTCCTGAACTGCAGTGCTTGGAAATGGAGGGGGTCACTTTGAGGAACAAGCTTGGGCTGGTGGGGGCGGAATTCAGAACTGCAGTGCTGAGAAATGCTGGAGTCTCTCCCTGGCTGTGTGAAAGAGGTTGCATGAAGAAGGGAAAGTAGATCTGATAGCAACTAGGAGGGAAAGCAGAGAGGACAGGAATCCTCAGTTTGGGGAACAAGAAGGAAATAATTTGTAGTGAGTTAGCAGCACCTCCTGCCGGGAATCAGGGCATTCTCTCTAAGCTACTCATAATTCGGGCATGCGTATTTAGGCCCTCCTGCCGCTACACATTACTACTTTCATTCACACATTTATGTCCTGTGGCATCGAACTTTGAGTCTTCGCTTCCCACCATATTTTTTGATGCCTTTCACAGTCCTCATATTCTCTACATCTCAACATTTCTTTTCCCACTTTTCCTCATCTCACTCTTGGCCTTTTGCACATTTCCTCTGGAACTCAGATAACCTTCTCTCTCTTCGCTCTGTGGCACAATCACCCAGTCCCAAGCTCCAGCCTTATTTCTAGGAGACAAGGAGTTTGACTTAATTTTCACTTCCAAAGCCATTTTCCCATGCATGGATATGTACCAGCTTGGCTCTCAGTACAATATCACATATGACCCTAATCTGATATCTTCAAAATGTGTTCAGACCACAGTTCCCATTACCCCAGGCAGCCTGTTCATGAGGCTGTATGAGGATCATGAGAACAGTGGTCTAACCTATCTGAAAGCTTCCAAATTGAGAAAGAGTGCCCTAAACATCCTGTCCTGATCCATTGCTCATTTTTGGGCATTTCTTTCCTCATTATGTGTCCAAATCTGTGCATGAGATACAAGCTAGTGTATCTACCCCCTCCCAAAATGATTTCACCCCTCCTCACACACACACATTCAGTGCCACTCACACCTCTAAACTGGCACATCCTTTCAGCCCTATGAAGTGCTGCATATAGAGATTATGATTTTAGGAGCATACATTGACTGCCACTACTCAATCAGCATTTGAATAAAGTTAGCAAATCACAGCTTGTCTACTGCTAAAGTGCATTTATCCCCAGAAGACCCCTCTTACTTTTTTCATCTCTTCTGACACATTACTTCTTCCCTCCCCTCCACCTTCTCCTAAGAGGGCAGTTTCAAAGTTCAAGGACAAGAGATGAAGATACTGAGGGAAAAGGATGGGATTCACAAGCAGAAGAGCCTGCTTGTGGACAGAATCAAGATTCAGTTACAAAATCAAACAACATTGTTGCTTTTTGTCATGGGCCATTTCTCCAATTCACTTTGGAACCTGAGCTAGTTGCAGAATGTATACTTGGCATGCAATGCTGAATTATAAACAGGACTGAGTTTGATTCTTTGCTACCTGAAATGCTTCTACAGCATCCTTCCTGAACTTAGTGTGCACCAACTGTGTGCAACCCCTAGAATTCCCTTGCTTTGATTCTATGGTGTCAGCACATCAGTGCAGTTCTGACACCTGCGGACTTAACACATCCAGAGAGTATCAGGTTGGAGAAGACTGTCCTAGGGAGCTATAACCACTCAAAGGGACAGTCTTGGGATAGATATCTGGTGGAAGGAATAGGATTTCCACCCATTACACAACTCGTGTGCCAGAAATCCTTGTTCTCCATTGTGATACTAGTCCTATAGAATGTGCTACATTTTCTTCTAGAATGTGCTACACCAGAGATAACCCTTCACATTCTTCTCCTTGGAGCCTTGCTTGCAACCTGATTGTCTCTTCTGATGTCTGCATTTAGAGCTGTAAAATCCTAGGGGGCTGCTCTCCTGTTTCATTTACATTTGCTGACAAATTGATATAAACATGGAATAGTCACACTCATAGCAACTGCCACAAGAACCGTCTATATCTATTTTCCCATAAAATGTGTGTGTGCGTGGAGGGAAATCCGAGGAAATACCGATGTGAAAGACAGATGCAGAGGGCACTTTCCTCACTGGGCATGTTCCAGATGTGCTGGAATTCAACTCCCCTGCCACCCCTA
>JANHZU010010884.1:458783-472427 GCA_032468055.1 Acrochordus granulatus | reverse complement strand
AGGAGTAGGGGTCTTCAAAGAGCGCCCAGACCTTGGGCTGCCAGGAGGACCACCAGCCCAGCTTGCGCCCGTCCTCCTGCAGGCAGAGGCGCTTGAGGTCGCCGCTGTCCTCATCGTCCTGGCTGTCGGGGGTCTCGAAGCTGTCCAGGGCTTCCTCGGCGTCGCGGTGCTGCCGGTAGTTCATCCAGCAGCAAGCCTCCACGTCGGTCTCGTCGATGCCCCAGAAGGCCAGCTCCTCCTCGAAGAGCGGCCCGCACACGTCGGCGGGGCAGTGCAGCTTCCCGGTGCGGTAGTAATTGAGCACGTAGGCGAAGACCTGCGGATGCCGGTCGAAGAAGAACTCGTCGGCCTTGGGGTCGTAGTCGAAGTTGCTGCAGGCGTCCGGCTCGGTGAGCCAGGACAGCCGCGTGCCCGGCAGGGTCTTGAGGGTGCTGCGGTACGTCTCATGCCGGATGCCGCCCACGTTGATGACGATCTTGTCGTTGTCTTCGTTCCGGCCCATCTCCCCTTTCAAACATGACTTGGACGGCGGCTTGTTCCCAGACTTGCGCCCGCGGAAAGAGGAGACGCACACTGAGCTCAGCATCGGGGGCGCGGGCCGGGCCGGGGGGGGAGCCGCCCCCGAGGCTGGGCAGGTGTCAAATCAGGGGACGAGGCGTCATCGTGGCCCCTCCTGCTCCTCCTCGGCCGCCGCCAGGGGCGGGAGCGAGGGCTGGCTGCCGCTCTTTCGAGACGGGGCGGGCGGGCAGCGGGCGAGAGGAAGGAGTCCGCGGCGCAGCGCCCGGCTCTGCAAAAGAGAGAGAGGAAGGGAGCGGGAAGGTGAGTGCGGACGCGGCTCCGCCACCCCAACCCCCCGGCTCGGGACTTCTTCCCTCCGTCCTGCCCGTCGCCTCCACTCCCTCCCTCCTAGCGCGGCACCTGCACCGCTCGCCCTGGGCCATGTCCCGTCATTCTGGGCGGCCAGCCTGGCTCCCTCTGCGCTGCTGTGCCTCTCCCCTTCCCCAACCCCCGTCCCCCAGTCTCTATGCCACTCGGGACCCCCCTTCCGAAAGCTGATGACCTCGATGGGGACCCTCGCAGCCCCCTTGCGCGGTATCCTGCCACCATGCCTCTCCATTACTGGCGCATTTCTGTCCTTTTGCAGCTCTGCCTCAGCCCTCCGATGCCGCTTCATCTCTCTCTCACTTTTGCCGCCTTCCTTCCGCCTTGTCTCATCTCCTCCTTTGCTTTCCTTTCTTCCCTCCTTCTCCATTTTCCTCCTTTCCATTCAGTCTTTTCACTCATTTCTTCCCTCCCTTCCCTCTTTTTCATTCCCTCCCTCTCTCTTTCTTTTGCACTCATTCTCTTCCTCCCTCCCTCCTTTACTTCTTGATCTTCATTTTTCTGTTCTCTGCCTCTCCCCATCTCTTTTTCCTCAGAAGCTGCTACCAGTTTCTTCCTCTCTCTGTCTGTTTTTCCTCTCCCTGGTCCTTACCCTAGATTTCCCACACACAGCCTTTGACTCATCTCCTCCTTTTTCACATCCACACTCCTTTCCCTGACTCCTTTCTGCTCTTTCTTCTGTTTCAGTCTCTCACCTCTCACCTCTTCCTTGGGTTCCTTCCTTTCTCGCTGGTGGAAATCACCTCCTGGATGGAAGAGAGGGACGATTGGGGTCTTCCTCCTAACAGGCAGGTGGGTGGAGGAGCAGCCACATGTTGGGGAAAAAGGCAAAAGAGACCTTTTGCCTGAGTTCCCCCAGATGGGAGCAAATCTTGCCTTCTTCCTGACTACTTCTATTCCCTGCTTCACTCAGTCCTCCAGTCATCAAACTTTCTGCTCCTCTCATTTGTTTCCTTTCTCTCTCTCTTTGTCCTTTTCTCTTTCTTTGATTTCCCTTTTGGCCTCTTCTCTTCCAGTTTGTTTGTTTTTCTTCCTCTCTTCCTCTCTTTAGAATGTACTGCTTAGTCCGCACTGCCCTTCCACTGCCTTTGTCTGTTTTTCCATTCATCTCTCTTTGTCCAATCCCTCCCTGAACTTTTCTTTCCCTCCTTCTCTCCAACATCTTTCTCTTGCTGAGCCCCTTTTCAAGGCTTCTCCTCTGCTTCTTCCTTCATTTTTCTCCCTCTCTTGCCAAATTCTTCTGCCCCATGTTGCTGCCCTGCCTCACGCAGTTTGCTGACTGCATGGCTCTTGGCACTAACTTAAGCAAACACTCTAGTTTGCTTTCATGCAGCCATCCATAGCAGAGCTGCCACTCTGCCCTCTGCCCAAGTTCTGGGTCCCTCTGTGACCCCTCTGTTCCACTGCCTTGTTTCTCCTATGCTTAGCCAAACTTCCCTTGAAGATCCTAGCATGGAGTTTTCCAGATAATCTTCATTGGCTGGGTACACACAACATGCATTAGCAATTAAAGACTGCACTAAGCCTAATTAGTATTTAAAAAATCTTAGTAGTTTTTTTAACGTATTGTAGCCTGTTTAGTTATCTTATGATTCAGTGAATTGTGCAAATCCAAAACATGGATTATTTATTTTCATTTATTTATATATGAAATTTCTGCACCGCCCATCTCATCTATATTATTCAATTCATTCACAAAGTTGCGTGTTATGTGAACCCAGCCACTACCTGCATGTTGTACCCTTTCAGTCCTTCTCTCCTTTGGTAACTTTTCTACAATACTTCTTGCCTCTTGATAGACCTGAGTTAGCTTTTTTTACCTTCACTTCCCTTACAGAAGTCTTATCAGTCATTTCTCTTAATGGTGAATCCTGCCTTGTACTATTCCTCATGATGGGCCAAACTAAAACCCTAATTCTTCTTGTATTGTCCATTCTATGCAGGGACCATATATCCATGCCCTTGTCCTGTTCTTTTGTCCTCTTTCTCATGACCTCTGCTTCTACTTGAAATACCACTTCCCCAGAGATCCATAACCTCTGATCTCCATCTCTTCCCTTCTTCCCTTTTCTGGATATATTGTTTTTGACTCATTTTTCAAAGGTTCCCTTTATATGTAGCTCAGCTACCCTCACATCTTGTAAGCCTCATCTAGTTGGTGTCCTAGTGTTGATCGAGATTTGTCAGTGAAGCTGTTGCATTCCAACACATCTCAGAATTGCCAAGCTGGGAAAAACAGTCTCTGCCTTCTTCTCTCCCTATATGTGTGCATGTATTTTTTGTGTGTGATGTCCCTCAGGACTAGAAGAGTGTTGGGTTAGTTTTAGGGTTAGTTAAAATGGGAAAGGGACATAGGAGAGTTTGTATGAGTGCCTAAGGGAGATTTACTGTTTTGAGTACATTCTTAGACAATTTCTCTTGGCTTGAATTTGCTTGTATTTTCTCCAGATTTATGTAATCTTTTATCTTATATCACCATCTATCCTGAGTCTAAAGCAATATTTCCCAACCTCAGCATGCTAGCTGGGGACTTCTGGGAGCTGAAGTCCACACATCTGAAAGGTTGAGAAACACTGGTCTAAAGTCATATAATGAAACCCCCTTGGTGAAGCTGGGCACATGTGGATCTGCTCATTACCTAGAAAGGAGAATACCTAGAAAGGTCCATGTTTACTGAATGCCAGTGTTTGAGTCTTTGAAAATGGGAGGAAATTAGGAATTTTGGCCAATAAATGCTTAACCTAATTGCATTAAACCTTCATTTGCAAAATCTCAGCAATGAGGTGTTTGTTAAATGTCTCTCTGATATGCCCCTGTTGGCTCAGAAGTAAGTTCTTATGTGTTTAATGGAGCTGCTCCATATTAGTTCTTAAGGCTGCAGCTCTTGTCATTTTGAAAACTAGGGAAAGGTTTTCTAAGAGATGCCTGCACCAAAGGGACTATGCAACCCTTAGAAATGTGTTTTTTTTAATTAATGCTCATACATTAAAGAGATATCAAGCAAAGCAGTAACCTCAATGTGTGAATAACAAATACATAATCACAGATGAAGTTTCCATAAATTTGAAATGCAATGTTACCCCATGAAGAGTTCACACATTCAGCTGCTAAGCTTAAAGTTTCTCTCTCATAAAGTGACTTGTACATAGAGGAGAACTTGTCTGACCAGTAATGATAACAGAAAACATGAAAATACAATCAAATGGATCCATGTGTATTGTCAATAATGTTTGTACTGAGGTGATTGTTGCTCAAGAGCCAGATTGGGTATATTAATTATGTGAATATTGCTGTTCCTTTACTAGTGGAATGAATAACTGTGTATATACACTCGAAGGCATGCTTCTCTGCTTCTGAAAGTTGAGGTACTTGTGAATGTAAGCTTGTGTATGTAAATTAACTCCCAAGTGTAAATACTACAGATGTTCTTAAGACAACATGACATGTAAGATTGTACATGGAATACAAATGCACAAGTAAAAACATCTTTGAAAATAGCATGCAAGTAAATAAATTACTATCCTAATTTTGAGTCTGTACCTAAGACAATTGGCACAACCAAATTCCTAGTAAACTAACTGATTTTTAGTAGCAAACTAAATTTTTAACTAACTGATTTTTAGATTTTGGGTTCCAGCTTTTAAAATCCAATATCTTGTACTTTCCATTTCAGAGTTGTTATTTTTTGTATTGTGCGTATGTTTGAAATATATTTGCCATTCCACGTACAGTGAAAGCTGTAATATACTTCCAAGTACATTTCAGAATTAAAATAGAACCTAGAAGGTGAAAGATTTAGATTAATTGTCCTTCCGGTTATGCGTATCATTCCCAATGTTATGGGAATTGTACTTTTGCAGAGTTTGGAAGTATTCCACTGGGATAAAGTTGGCTTGAAAGATCTGGGAATGGGAGGAGCCAGCAGCATTTAAACACCTCCACACAGAAAGACCTTCAGAATGTTGTTACTCAGGTCTACAACTTGTTCAGCCTTATGTAGACAGCAAATCCCAAGGAACCTAGCTGGGATTCCTTCTGAGTAAATCCAAATAGGATTGATCTGCCAATTTATTTAATGCTGAATTTTTATAATTTGCTTTCATCATATGCTTAATCATGACTTACTGGCTGGAATTAAGTGTATACATTTAATTAATACATTGGTAATAATCTAAAAATCTTTTCCACATGTATATTCAAAGATACAGTGTTCTGTTTATAGATGCAATTTAATTTTTTGTTATAAAGCATGAAGGTAAAATGCATGGAAATTAGCAATGACCTCCAATGTCAATTTGGAATGAGTGTTCCCAAGCAGAAAAGCAGTATAAAAATAAAAATATTACTAAGATTGAGAGAGCACATGTATGTACCAGTGATGTGTGGTTGTGTTCAAGGGCAGGAGCCTATTTGTTATTTTTAAAACCTTCTGTGCTTTAATATTTGTGGGGACTATCTGGTTCTTATACCTTTCTTTTTGTGTTTCCTTTGCTGTGAGGAATTATATCAATGTTTTTCTTGAAGAAATAATCTTACTCTAACTTCCTCTTCCTCTTTCTTTTATCTCCCCGCATTTTCTGCCCTACCATACCAACACAGTAATGGATAGCACACAGAACAAAAACTGAGGACATCACCAACACAGACACCATACAGGAATGCAATGACACACCAAATTATTGCCTATTTTTCATATGCAGCTGTGCATGAAAACATTTCCTAATTTCCTTCCATACTTAACCACTGTGATTTCTCTCGTGCGCTAATTCTAATCAAACCTACCTTACTTCCCTTTGGAGTCTTAATCAGTAGATCCCAAAGACACATGCAGTTTCATACACACTGACCATCTCATACACTTTCATACCTTCTGACCATTCAAACAGATTAGCAGCTGTCTCTTTACATGTACCTGAGTGGATTCCTCCTGTTTCCATATTTCTCTAAACCTCTCTCCCTCCCTCTAGATGTAATGGACTATAACTCCCATACTCTCCAGGCAGCAAAGGTTCTCTAAGCTTATGGGAGTTGTAGTCCAACCTGTCTGGAGGGCTTGAAGTTGGGGGAGGGTGAGCTACCCTTGAAGCCATGGCCCATGCATTCACACACTGCAATGCACAGATGTAGACAAATCAAGATCCCCCACACACATACACACAGACAAAGATATGAGCAGGCAGATAGCCAGCCTACTGAAGCCAGACCCGTCTCTGCTAGATGTTGGTTAAGCAGTAAGGGTCAATCCACGGTACAAGCCTCCATTCCTTCTGCCTATTTTTAACATGCCGCTGTCCAGTCACAGGTGCTGAAACTCTCCCTCCTCCCCCATCCTCGTCTCTGGCCCGATATGATCTCCACGAGCTCCTTTTCAGGGAAAAACAACCGCACGATACGTATTTTTGTCCCCCAGCCTTTTGACCATATTCATCCCCCTCCCTCTGCCACCCAACAGAGAAAACAAACACACACCGACAGACACCAAAAAAGCCCCTGAAGGCCCATACTTACCTGCTAAATCAACCCTTTTGGCTTAATATTATTTTTGAGAGAGGGAGACAGAGACAGAAGGAAAGCCCGTGGTGGAGGGGATTACCCCTGCCTCTCCGCCAAAAAATTAAAAAAAAATAAAATTGGGGAGGAGGGAAGAGGTTAGAGAAGGCTTCCCCACCACCACCTTCTAAGGACTGAGATATCTCTGTAGCAGTGCAGAAGGAAGGAGTCGATAATTGATGGTGAGGTGGGATGGGGGGGAGAAGGAGACGCAGGATGTTGCTGAATAGAGTCACTCTGTCTGCCTCTTCCCCCACACACCTTGTGTGTTTCTGCTTCCTACCCCCCTCCACCCCTGGTCTCCGGATGCAGGGCTGCGCCTTCTGGTACTGCAGACCCTGTGATGACATCACTACCTCTTAAGGTGGAATTTTGGGGCATCTCCTAGGCTGTCTCGTCTTTGGATTGGATTGGTTTGGTTTAGAAATGAGGGAATGTTTCATTTTCTGTGACTGGGGAGGTTCAGAAAGCACAACTCAACTTTGCTTACATGGAACTGCAAAAAAAAAAATCAACAAACCTCACACATTTTCCTCCTGGGACTGTGTGGCCACCAGAGATAAACAAGTGGTTACTGGAAGGTGGAATAAATTTGGCCTGAAGAGCTATGTTCCCTGAAGCTCCCATTTCATCTATTCCTCCACCTATCCATCCATCCATCCATCCATCCATCCATGCTTCTGCTAAACCATGAATATCTAAAGTTATGGGGCTTAGAAGATAGCCTATTTCACTCTAGAAAACATTAGAACCTTTTGGGAGAGTAAAGATACAGCTGGTGAATGAACCACCTTAAAGAATAAGAGGGCTGAAATACTGGGGTGAGTTGAGAAGGCTGTTCCTAAACTGCTAGGTGATGGTTGTGGGGACACAACAAATCAGGATATGATAGGGTTTGCTATGGGAAGAGGTTAACTTTTATGTGACATGTGCACTACCCTACAGGAAACACAAAAGAAGCTAACGTGAAGGGGCTACAGTACTCCCTTCCTGCATGGTGTGTTGTGGAAGAGTGATGGTCTTAAGAGGAGTGTTGTTCTTTTGAAACTGAGGCATTTTTTTTCCACATGCCAAGCTTACTGTATGATAAAAAAAACCTCAAGTTTCCTCCTGGATCGTATTCAGAATAGATGTGCATTCTTCTGGTCACCCAGCTATTTGAGGATCAGTTGCTCTCTTTCTTCTCCTCATATCTCAGTCCAGACAATATTGCAAGTATTTAAAAAAAAATCAATTCCAATCGTCCAGAGCCATTGAGAAAAGACGGTATTAATTTATGAGGCATTAGAAGGCCACCCTTTTGGCTTACATCCAATTGCTGTCGTCGTAACTAAAGTCTGTTCTAAAATCCATTACCACTAACTGCTGAACATGCAAAACAAACAGTTATGGGAGCTTTGCCCAGTGTGTCACAGGGTCTCCCAGCTCAGAACTTCAACAATTTACCAGGTAACCTGTTGGACTCAAGGGTGAAAATGGTTCCTTATTCCCAGATTTGTATATGCCACAGTAGCTTCAAGGCAACAAGAACCTGGATGGTGTAATGATTAGGGGATTAGACCAGGACCCAGAGAGAGAGAATTAAATTAACAGTTAGTTATTATTCTTGGTTGGTGAAATTTAGCCAATCACTATCTGTCAGCCTAATCAACCTCAGGAGAAAAGAAGGGAGAAGAGCTTCCTTGAAGGAAAGACAATATTTGAAGTAAAGCTGTCCTTGATTCTTAATGACTTTATGGACAAAAACAACCATGTAGTTTTAATGGCAACAATTTTAAAAACAGTTGTCTTCTTCTAGAAGATATTTCAAACTTCCTAATTTAGCCTTCAGTTCTGGTATTCCCCTATAGTCTCCTCTATCCATGTTCTAAGGATATCAGGTCCTGCTTAACTTTCAAGATTAGTTAAGAGTTGCCACCTGCTGTGGGTAAATATAATTCATAAACAGAACAAAAAAGTATCAGAAGAAATATGAGATAAAAATGTAAGAATTATTCATGGGGTGGCCAACTGAGCTAAAATGCCAGAAGTTCTTCCTGCTTTTCAGAAAGTGCCTTTTTGAAAAATACAACTTAAAAAAATTAAAATCAGCATTTAATGTTTGTGGAAAGAAAGAGGGCAATGGGGCAGACAGCTGTCAGTCTGCACAGCTTTTGCGGAGGAAAAGTCTCTGCCCCATGTACTGACAGTCTAAAGTGCAATGGAAGAGAAACAACTGAAGAAGAGGAGGAAATCTTTTTTCCAGCCCCCTCACCTCTACATCTCTTTTCCTTGGGACTTCATATTAGCAGTTGATATGCCTAATGCCTCCTTCTCCATTTTTTTCCCTTTAATTCCTTTTATTCCTGTTTTAGCATTCATGCCCACACAAACAAATGTACCTTCAGTATTTTCCTTCCTTCCTTCCTTCCTTCCTTCCTTCCTTCCTTCCTTCCTTCCTTCCTTCCTTCCTTCCTTCCTTCCTTCCTCTTTTTCTTTCTTTCGTCCCTCTCTCCCTCCTTTTGTCCTGCCTATTTTTTGCTCCCTGCTGAAGCATGGCCTACAGAAACACATCCAGTTTCTTTACAAGATGCTCTGCCCTTAACCCTTCTTCTATCTTCTGCGCAACAGTTTCATTTCACTTTATGCATCAGAAAACAGTGATCAGGTGAAAAACATCTTTCTTGTATTTCTCCAAGTTTCACTGACGATGCCCTTACATCATCACTTTGCCCCCCCCAAATTAAGCAAGGAATCCACAAGTCCTCCTGACCCACATTTCTCCTTTGAAACCATGAACTCGACAATTTTTCAGCCAGTTTCTCAAAGAAGTATCAGTTACTCTAATTAAACTTATGGGCCCTGAGAATTGTGAGTAAAATGATTGGTGAAACTCTGTGGAAAAACCTGTGAAAAAATACTGTTGTCAGTCATTGCAAGGCCCCATCTACAATTACCAGACAGAACCACAAAAATATTTCCTGATGATCAAACAGGAACTCACAGAACAAACAAAACTAGTTACGGTAGTATTGTCATGCATGGGGATCTGAGCAGCATATTTTGACTTTCTGTTTTTCCCTTCTTTCCCTGTCGCCTGCTGGATGATGTTGCTTTTGCACAAGAAATATATAGTTGATGCCTCCCTACCTCTTGCACATATATTAGGCCATCTAAACATGTTCCCTGTGTTGGTAGCATTTTTTTAGATTTTTATCTTGACTTTTTTTATGTACAATTCAAGGAGGTGAACATACTTAATACTCCTTCCATTTCTTATTTTTCCCAACAACAACAACCCTGTAAGGTGAGTTGGGCTGAGAGAGAGTGACTGGACCAAAGTTACCAGTTTTAGGTTTTCATGCCTAAAGCAGAACTCACTGACTCCTGGTTTCTAGGCCAAGTTCTTAACCACTACATCAAACTAGCATTGTACTGTAAGGAACATTTCCTGGGACATTAAAGGGAATAAAAATAAAATGTCTCTTGGGCATATCCATGTTCATTTTCCTACATAATATATGCAAGTAGAATGGCATATAGGTAGTCCTCGACTCACAACTGGTCGCTTAGTGACCATTCAGAGTTAAGATGGAACCCTGAAAAGGTTTACTTTTTCTTACTTACAACCTGGTTTTGAAGTTCCAATGTCACTTCCGCCTCTCTACAATCACATGATCACATTTTGGGGTGTTCGGCAACCGGCCCACATTTATGGCTGTTTGCTGTGTCCTATGGTCACATGAACCTGATTTCCAACAGTTTTCCTGGAAACTAGCATTTATTTCCAGTTTCTGGCAAAAACTAGCCCATAGAGAACAATAGGTTTGCTTGATAACCAGAGTTCACTTAACAACAGCCATAACAATGGTCATGTTGTGACTTGCTTTACAAGTATTATGACTTATAACATATGGCCATAAGTGGAATTATAAGGATAAAACACATTGGTCTAGTGGTTGGCACACACTGAGTTCTAGTTCTGCCCTAGGCACGAAAGCCAGCTGGGTGCCTTTGGGCCAATCGCTTTTTCTCCAATCCACCACAAAGGGTTGTTGTAGGGAAAAATAGGAGGAGAAAGTGTATTAGATGTGTTCGCTGACTTGAGTTATGTATAAAAACAGTAAAGGTGGGATAAAAAATCTAAACAAAAGAAAATAAAAGACACAAACTACTTATTCTGGGAAAGCAGAAGAGAATACATGAACAGCTACTAGAAAAAGCCTGAAGCCAGTGCACTAACTGGACAGCTGCCCTGATTTTGCTATCGATACAAGAAGCTACATTAGGGTAAGAGGCTTAAAAATTAGAAAAGCCTTCTCCCTCTCTTGGGAAATGCAGCCAATTACTCAGGGAGCCACAGATCGTCGGACAATTGCTGAAGAGAAGCTGCTCAATATTCCTTCCCGCGCTTCCCATGGGAAATGCGTCTGACTTTGTGGCCAGGAGAAGGGTGACATGCCACATTTCAGGGGGATCCGGTAGTGATGGCAATGTGCTCCTCTTCTCAGAGAATGAAAACCTCTCTGTTTTACGCAATCCAATCCATCACTTTCAGAGAAGATGTCTGACTGGAGCAACTGAATGATGTTGAGCCTAACTGATGAGTTTGGTTTGTTTTGAGCCGAGACTCAGAGATGAGTCATCAGGAAAGAAAAGAAGAAAAATACCATCCCAATACAAAATGCATAACACGTCGTCCTCCAGAGGATGAACCATGACTCCTGGCAGATCCATGCATAGAGATCAGTGAGGAATGCTGGGAAAGGTACTTCAGCACCACCAAGAGGAGCATAGGGGCCATACTCATTTCAGTTCTTCCCTTACCTAATACAATCCAAATGTTTGGGAACTCCAATTATCTCAGGCCCCAGTAAACACGGAGGGCACGTGGTTGAGGAAATAAGCCTTACAGAAAGTGGATCCTCCAAAACTGAATCCCTGACCTAAAGAAGTTTTGTCAGCTTTCCCAAGTAGACCAGATAACCAGATGAGCTAATTTTACTTTATCATAAGGATACATTAACAGAATCTTGTAAGTCTGAAAGTACAAATCTCTCGCTGTGTCTTTTTAAAATCTGGTAAGCTAGGGAGGATCCTTTCTGAGTTTCTTTCTTTGCCTCTTATGCAGCTGTGGGCTACTTCCCCCCCTTATCTGATCATTCCTTAGGCATCGTCTTTCCCCCCCATCTCCCAAGGTCATTCCTACATACCACTACAAGTTTTGAACTAAAATGGAACCTACCCACATATATGTCCAAATAATCTGGAAATATCAGACTACATTTTGGCATGGGTCATTTCCATTCAAACATATATGCTGCATAATAGTTTAATACTGGTGTCAAATTAATTACTAAAGAATAGATGTAGATAACCTCGCAGAAGATAACCAGAAACAAGGTCATTAAAAATGCATAGATAAAATAAATAAAGGCAGATAGCTAGGAACACATTGCTCATCTCCCTCTCTTGGCAAACAATGATGGGATGAAATCATTGCAATATTTTTGTTCAACTAAATATTATTTTTCCAGCATAACACTACCAGAATGAAAAAAAAAACCCTACATTTCTGTCATCCATAAAATTTTTGAAAACCTGAAGGGAAAAGAAGAGACTGACAAAAGCACTACTTGGAAAATGCAGGGGTAGGAGATGAGCTGAAGCTGGAGCTTAAGCTGATTTTTCTGAGCCCAGAGATACGAGATAAGCAGGCAAGACAATCAGGCAAGAGTTAATCATTGCTTATCACGAGCTTCACAGGCATGAGATATCCTCCCAAGTTCCTGCTCATCCTGTAAACAAGCCTTCATGGGTGTACCCGGTGAATGTGCCATATTTACAGGAAGCGAAGCCTGGTCCAGATAAGCCTGGATGAGATTAGCTCTTCCAATATTTACAGGAAGCAAAGCCTGGTCCGGATAAGCCTGGACAAGAGTATCCCTACACCCTGTGACCGTGATTTTCAATTGTTTACTTCCATTTTCCAGCAAGAAATACCCATTGAAGAAAACAGGTTTGTTCACTTAACAACCTGATGTTAGCTTAACACTTGTGGTGTTCACTTAACGTTTATGGTGTTTGCTGAACAGTCACCCTAAAAAAGGTATCCAAAATTGGATGGGGACACATGGTGACCCACTTGAAGTCTACCATGATTTGCAAGCATAATTCAGGTCATAAGTCAAGGACTATCTCGAAAGGAAAAGAGTCCAGTCAAGAAGCAGTCCTGAAGCAAATGCCTGGGCAAAGATTCTGTAGCTAATACTAGTTTCCCTTTAAAACTAGACCCTGTCCCTTATTTATAGCAAACAAAAATTCTCTGGTGAAAGATCATGTAGCTGCGTTGAGAGGGAGAAGGCTACGCTGGCGTCCTGCGCAACTGTTAAGAAAAGTCAAGCGCCACCTCTGATCATCTCTGGCCAGCCCTATGGGTAAACAGACCCTCATTCTCCTTGTGAGACCTGCTCACACAGCTCGTGAGCGAGGCTTTGTGATGGATTGAGCCAGCTTTGTATTAACCATATTTACCCCGAGCTCAGCTTCCCAGAGTGAGCGATTTTTCTTGAAGAGCTTTTTTGGACCGGTATTTCCTACACGAAGACACGTTGCTGCAAGCAGATTGTCATGGAGCTTGGTTTTCCTTGTAGAAGCTCCGTTGGGAGGTCTGCTTTTATGCCAGGCCTTGCTTTTAGGATTTTTGGCTGTCTGAATGAGAGGAAGGGTAGTGTTTATTAAAAGATAAAACCTAGTCCATCTTCATTTCCACTTTACTGTTGGCAGGTTGGGCTGCAGTCAAAGCTGGGAACCGTTCAGTTAATTTTTTTTAGCGCTTCCAGATCATAAGGACACATCTATCCCAGCCTCTTATTTTTTTACTAGTATTAGTGTGGGATTGGTGTATGTTTGCATGTGCTTATTCATGGTTTACTTTGAGCACATTGATTAGAATTTGAAAAGAAATTAAAAATTCAAATTAAATATTCCAAAAAGGAAAGCTACCACCCTGAAGCTCCCTACCTATTAAAAATAGAGACTAAAACTAATTAAACAGAAAAAAATAGCACACAAACAGAATTAACCAAGTAATTTCACATGAGGAAAGAAAAAAGAAATGATTTATTTAATTTATATGCCGCCGAAATCTGGAGATTCTCGGCGGCTAACAAAAACAATTCTAAAAATATTAATTAAAAACATTAAAAAAATAAAATAAAAACATAAAAATAA
>JANHZU010010884.1:426464-458683 GCA_032468055.1 Acrochordus granulatus | reverse complement strand
GGATGAGATTAGCTCTTCCAATATTTACAGGAAGCAAAGCCTGGTCCGGATAAGCCTGGACAAGATTATCCCTACAAAAACCTACAAGTCCTTTTCCTGAGAAATAGAAACTTGGGCCTGTGTTTTCAGCGATAGTTTTTCTTTAGCGTATTTTATACCAAAAATAAAGCATTGAAATTGAAACCAGAAACTTTTCTTTTCGCTATCACTGATAAGCAAAAGGAAAGAAAACACGGGACTTTGTTTTCATATTTGACAACAGCGGTGAAACTTTTATATGCACAGAAATGGAAAGATACACACATTCCCATAACTGAAGAGTGGATCGTGAAACTAATGGGACTGGCAGAGATGGCAAAACTGATTACTTTGATGGAAGATAAGGGTTTATCTAGCTTTGTTTCTACTTTTGAGCTTCTTGCGTGAGAAAGATAAAAGTGAAGTTTTGTTTTTAGCCTTTGATGATTAGATGTTTTACGTCTATAGAAATATTGGGTATTCTAGATATGCAGATTGTATATTTCTAAGGTTTAAACTCAGAGTGAGTGGTTTTTAAATATAATTTTAATGGTTTTTGGATTGCTTATTTCGTATATTGTTGATATGGAATTTAAAGTTGCCCAGGTTAAGAAACAGCTTTAAACATCTCAAGAGACCTTTGTTTATTAGCTTTATTAACATAGTAATAATATTAATAGATATTAAGCAAATTATAAAGACAACAGAGGCTGCCATTTGCTTAAGTCATTGATCTGAGAAATCAATTATATACCTGTGATCAGTTCTATTTCACTATGTTATTGCAAACTCCGTGAGATGCCAGTAAAAACGTTGTTTTATTTCAAGTGACAGAAGACATAAAAGCGAGGATCAGGACAATAGATGTCCTTAGATTTCATTCAAATGCTACTGGGTTGGTTGAATAATTCAGATTCCTATGAATGCATCCTATTTTATTTTAAAGCAAACATATTTCTGTCTCTCACAGATACAGAGACCCACTTGAAGGCACGCATGTGTTCCCCAAGGAGATCTTAGAAACTTGGCATGGGATTAGATTTCTATTGGATAGGGAGAGGAAAGTGATTTGTGGACTTACTTTTCCTTATCTTTTGATATAAATAATGAATCAGAAAAATGAAGCATTTTTATTTGCATAAATCAATGCAGAATATAGAAGAGTATATTATTAATACAGTTGTTGTATAAAACATGCCACTTTAGTAAAACAGAGTAAGACATGACTTGAAGGCCATCTAATCTAATCTCATGGCTTGATGCAAGAAACTCCAAAAATCATTAACGGAAAGCAATTCATTTCAATGCAAAAGCATCAAGTAAGGAAAACCTTTGACTGTCAGTCAGAATAGTGAAAAATCCATGACAGAGGAAAGCGGATTGACCCTGTTGCAAAAATATCTGGCCTTTTCCTTGAAATGCTCAGTTAGTTATTGATTTATTGTTATTTTATTTTAAGGACTCGTTTCAAAGTCCTTTAACTTAAGTGGATGTAAGTAAAGTTATGAAGATACACTTCAACTTTAGTTGCTGCCTCAGAAGCAAATGAGCTCTGTCTTTTAATCATTTGGCCAATGGGCACAGAACCATTGAAATTAACAACTGATGTCTGATCAGACTGAAACTGTATTCACATTTAAGACAGTGAAAAAAACATCATATTAGACATAATAAGCACAACAGGCTATTATTTTGACTTTGGCTGTTCTTCACTCATTATCTGTCCAGACTGCTCTATAGCATTGTTTCTAGTGATTTCTACTTGTGGCCAAGTAGGAAGGAAGCTAAAGAAAACTGACTTGGAATATCATCTGTCCATGCCAGCAACTCTTGTTTTTTCTAGCGGAGCAATAGACTGGGAGAGATTTTTGGGATCAGGCCTGAGTCTTCTAATCCTCTTTGGATATGTTAGGGGTTGTATCTAGAAGCTGTTGCACGCCAAAGTCACAATTCTTCCACTGAACTATGCTCCCATCTGAATGAACACAACTGCCTAATGGACAATCTCTTGTATTATGGACTTTTCAGATGGAGAAAAGACTTTTCCTGCTGTGCTACAGAGATCTACCTTAAAGGGAGGGTTAGGACTAAAACAGAAGACATCCATATGCAAAAGAAGTTTACTCTAAATTTATAGCTCGGAGGGGTTACATCATCTCAAACACATGAGCTATCAAGATGTATCTGGCTTTTATGACATTAGGGTTTGACATGACAATTTTACTTGGGGTGAAGACACAGCAGACTTACTTCTGAACTGGCATGCTTAACATCAGGTTGTCTGTGATACAAAAAATCAGGAAGAAAGAAATGGAAGAGAAAAAGATAGGTCAAGTCAGTAACACCTAATTTCTGGATTCAGGAATACTTTAGGAATAAGAGGAGAATTTCCTGTTCGCAGTCTGGAAATCTTATTTATTTTAAACTTAAATGCTGTCCATTTCAGCTAATGATTCATCATCATCATCACCATCATCACCATCATCACCCCTATCATGAGGACTGGAAACTTGTTCTTGTGTTTTAAAAATGGTTTTATTCCAAGAAGTATGACTGTAGACACCATGATTCGGTCTCATATATACTGGCATGAAATCAGTTCCTCCCAGAGCTTCTTATGTTCTTAAAGCCAATGTCATGAAACAAATTATAGCTACTATTGTCTGACCACACTGGTGGCAGTAGAATTTTCTGCTGCAACCATGATGCTTAATCTTTTGCATCAGAGTCAGCACCACATATAGTTTGATTAGAAACAGCCAAGCCAACTTGGTCATGATCTCGGTCAAAGACTGAGTAATATCGTCGGAGGAAAACATCTCCCAGGATCCAGAGTGGTCCAGTGGGCTTTGGGATGTCAAATACCATGAATCCACTGACACAAGTACTCACTCCTGCCTGCCCCACCTGTGGAAGAAAGGAGACACCTGAATGATGGGCTTAAGAACCTCAAAGCTTCATATTTGCATCGATGGGGTTCCTTCCCCTAAGCATAACGAAGAACCATTCTGATCCATGACAAGTGAAGAACATACAAATCCTTAGTCCTCCTACCTAAGTATTGCTTATTTTTCTGGATAGGAACTCAGAGGTTTAGGCAGAGATTTTTCCACTCGTCAACTTCTTGAGCCATTTGTATTCAAAGATGCCATCAACTTTGGGGCAGATGGCTACACTTGGTGAAGCCACAGTGACAAGCTCTGGCCCCTTTAATGTGACTGGAGACCATCTCTACTGGAGGGTGAATGTGTTTCTTGGAAAGATGTATGTTGATTCCCAGCTGTTAAATTTGTATATTGGTCATCAGAAAAACTCTGAATGCTATTGAAAGTTCTCTCCTCACAAAAGATACTGGATCCGTAAAGTTTCCCCAGAATGATCCAGTGATGTTTTATTATTTTATTGAGACTCTGGACCAAAAGGATTTACAGAAAATGCAAACACATGCCCTTGTTCCTGCTTTGAAACCTTTAGTGTAACTCCAAAGTTTGTCACCAAAATTTGATTTTTTTATATTTTATATAAAATATAATTATATATATAATATACATTTTATATAAAACATCTTAAATTTTATATCAGTAAACCTCCACAAATTAAAAAAAGAAAACAGCCAGAGCCGGGTAGCTCTGGTTTTATTTATTTATTTTTAAAATCATTTTTATGATTTAAATAAAATAAAATTAAAATAAATAAATAAAATTAAAAATAAAATAAATAAATAATTCATTTTTTTGAGTGGGATGTGATCTCTGGAGAACAAATTCTCTGTCCTGGATTTATAGGACTTTTCTTCCAGTAATAATGATATGAGAAGATCAAGATTCCACTGGCTTTAAGTTTTCTACAAGGTGAAGTGAAAAAATCAAGATGGAGCCTGTGATGCTGCAATTGACGTTTATGTGCAGTAGACCACCCTCTTGACTTTTTTGACCATAATTTGTAGACACCCTTGCTTCAAAGCATGCTCAACCAACCTTGCTGTATTAGGACCTATTATTGAGGAGGAACTTACTCTTCTTTCCTGATCATGATCTCATTACCACTCTCAAGAAGTTCTAACTCATGGAGTTGCAACATAATTTAAGTGTAAATTGCATTAAACCTCACCTTGAGAGTAGAAATGAAAAACAAACATAAAAAAACATGGTCTTCTGATGCATATTGAGACTTCCACCCTCCATTTTCTCATGGGGATTTTGTGGGATGATCTCACCTGAAGAGTATATTCTTCGGGGGTTAGGGTATAAGGTCTGCCATCAAGATGAAAGGTGATTCTGGGCATCTCAGGTAATTTGTTGCAATCTATTAAGTACTGGGAGAAGAAAATGGAGATTGCCATGAAGAAAAAGAACGGGTTTGATATCACACATCTCCAAAAATGCTATTTTTTCCTTTCCTGGACCAATTGTTTGCTGATTCCCATCACGTGCTGCCTGAGATGGGTGGACAAAATGTCGCAGCGCAAGCAAAGCTGCTGTTGAAAATGACAATCTTGTTCTTTCTTCCCTGTCAAGTCCAGGAAAATTCAACATGTGACATGTTGTCACCATAGAGTGACTCTGCTGCCAGCAAGAGAGAGAACTCTCTAAAGCAATGACTTTAACCTTGCAGAAGTATTTGCATCCTCAAGGAATGCTAGTTGGGGAATTCTGGAGCTGAAGTCCACATGTCTTAAAGTTGTCAAGGTTGAGAAACCCTACTAGTATCATCATGATTTCCAAGAATCCCTTTGGGGTGTAGCTGGTGCATTGTTTGCCAAAAGCTGTTCCACAATGAAGTGTGAAAGAGACTTTTGGAGGCCTAAAAAACTGGCAGGCAGGGAGCCTTCAGGAAATGAGAGATTGTTCTTACTGGTCCCAAAAGATTGCCTCTTAAGTTAAAGAAATCAGAGTCAGGTGCATCAGATCTGGGTTGCAATCATTTGAAAGACGACTAAATGATAGCAAAGTGTTAGTGTTTGGGACATTTCTTTGCTGCTGTCTAGTGGTCATCTGGAGTTTTGCAGCCCAGAGCTGCCTGTTCTAGGATGTCCCCTCAAAGAAATATCTCTTCCTTACCTGTCCACCAAAAGCATATTCAGCACCAATAGCTTTCTGCAGATCCTGTATCTCTTCACTTGGCCCTGTAATGAGTGAAGTGCCAGTGTCCACAATGCCTTGGCAACTATCCTTGCAGAGGGTGGATGAATTATTTTTTTCAAGCAGGTTCCATGGCCAACATTTTTTCTCCATGGATTGTTTCTCTATGGTTATCCTAAACAGAGTGTTTGAGAAAGGAGAGACATTTAAAACTTGGTTTAGATGGGGTGGGGGGGGGAAATCTCAGTGTGAGGAAACGGTCAGAAAAATAGAGGCAAGGTGGCTATATTAAGTCAACGGCTTGCACCCAACAACTTCTTCCAGCCTGAGATCCAGTTCTCTTGCCAATAGCAGAGGATATGGGGAAAAAGAATCTGTAGAAGTAGTCCGCAATTTACAGCCTCAGTTGGGTCTGGTCATTAAGTGAATTGCACCCAATTTTATGGCCTTTTTATTTTATTTCTATGTCATACTGATAAGCTGTCAAATTCCTAGAGGACTCTTGGTGGCTCACAATCGACCCATTTTACATTAAACTTTGCCCCCCGAGCTGACCAGCAGTGTTCACATCCTGGGCCTTTCCTCCATGGCTCCTGCTCCACCCTCAAACTCAGGCAGGTCCAGCACTGACTTCCTGCTCCCCTCGCTGACAGCCGGCTTCCCCCTGAAGGGGTACCCATTCATCTACTCGCAAATGGCAATCACATGACTCCAAGATGCTGGTTTCATTATCATAAATACATGCTGGTTGTCAAGCACCTGAATTTTGATCATGTAACTGCTGGGATGCTGCAACAGTTGTAAAGGTGAGGGCCAGTCATAAATCACTTTTTTCAGTGCTGTTACGTAATTTTGAACAGTTGTTAAATGAATGGTCATAGGTCAAGGACTACCTGTATCTGGACTGTGCCACTTTTAGAATATGGTGGGGACCTTGCCTGACTGCATTTTGCTTTATTCCAAAACGAAACACTACTTTCATTCCTGCATAGATCACTACGTTAAGGGAAGAGGATATAGCCTAACCTTCTTGTTGACAAGAGAGATTCTTATGCACTGGAATTGCATCTGATCAGCTAAATCCAGGTGCAGTTGACCACATTATCCGCAGTTTGAGAAGGCATTCACAGAACCATGGCCTTTTAAAACATCGAGCTGAGCCATTGCAAACTAATTTTTTTAATTTATCATTTGGTTGTTCAAATTAAGGGATTAGTTTAAACATGGGGTGAGCCAGCCAAGAAAAAAGATCAATGGCAGCCACTTCCTTTCACTAACAACCTCGTTCACATTTGGGGAGTAGAAACAGAGGACAGGACTGGCAGCTGCCTTAGGGAAGCAGAGTAAGTTTGCCTAATATGGGCCAGATGATAGGCATCCCTGGCCTCTCTTTGTAAGGAGGACCAAAGCATTTTGGCCAAAAAATGAATATCAAGTGAGGTGTCACAGAGTGACTGGTCAAAGACCAGTCTGTCTTTCTACATATGGGCGAGAATGGATCTCCAATGATCCAGACTCATCTCTTCCAGGTGAAATAGGGGTTGTGCTAAGGGAAGTTGCAAAATCCTGGCTACAACTGTCTCTTTCATACCTCATGTCACTTTTACCCAGCCTTGGCACTCTTCAGGAAAGTGAAATGGGTTTCCCACACTTCTAAGTGACAGTTGTGTTAGTAGAGGATTTGGGGAATTCAGCCACGCATCTAAGAACAGCCAAACTGGGGAAAGCTGCTTTGCCTAGTCTGCCCTTTTTCTATGCTCCCATTCTCAATCTGGTGCTTCCCAGGTTTATTAGACTACAGTGCCCATCGCCCCAGGCAGTCCAATGGATTTAGAGAGGATACTAAGTTGGGGGAAATTGTACTTAGTGACGAGGAAAGAGGGTTGGAGGGGACTGTTTGCTTCTTTCTGATGCCTTTAAGCTCTTGCAGGACAGTGACAGGAATATCATGCGGGACAAAAAAGAAGAAAAGAAAATTGCACCGTGAAGGAAGCAGACCCGAATGTCTTCTTTTAAAATATTACAGCATTGCCCTCTAGTGAGGACTGTCATTGCAAACAGGTAAACTCAGCTGGCACCAGTGATTGTGTATTAATTTTCTCCCAGCAGACGCCTTCTGAGGAGTGTGTTTGTGTGTTAGTCGACAAAATCGTAATTCATCATAAGCGTGGCCATCCACAATGAAGATTTAAAGGTGTACTTACTTGTCTATCTTGATCTGCCAGTAGGCTTTGCGTGACACTGGGATGTAGTGAAGCTTTCCCACGTAAGCGTTGTGGTTGATGCCTCCGAAAACAACCTCACCACCATTGTCTTGTTTTGAGGTGTTGTTGCTGCTAAGAGAAGAGTTTAAAAAGCTATTCTAAGCCATAGTATCGTTTACTGCAAAAAAGTTCCATCTTCCAAGATGGGCAATGGTCTTTGGACTTTAACGATTGCAGAAAGGAACATCTGTGATGCAAGGAGCATGTTTATTCATCTCCTCAACTCCTTACCTGATTTTATGATGAGCTGCACCCACTGGGTAGTGCTTAGGGCAGGTGTGCCCAACCCTGGCAACTTTAAGATGTGTGGACTTCAATATGCTGGCTGAGGAATTCTGGAAATTGAAGTCCACACATCTTAAAGTTGTCAAGGTTGGACACTCCCGGCCTCGGGCTCAGAAATAGAGAGCAGAACAACACTGCAATGTTTTGGAAGATTAAAATCCCAAGCCAGCAATATCCTTCCCCACTTTCTTGACTTAGTCCTACTGAGACTTCAAGCTGAACATGGCTGTTCAGCGACCCGTCCTGCCTCTGCTGTTCCATTCTTCTACTCCAGTGTTGCAGTACAACTTGACCGCCTCCATGCTGGAGGGGGAATTCTAGAAATGAAGTCCACATATCTTAACGAGGCCAAGTTTGAAAACAGACCCACCATACAGAAATTCACACAACCACGAGATGGTGGTAAAGAGATTTTTCCAACAGAAGAGAATATTTGGAAACTGTGAACATCCTAGACCGGGTCAGGTCAAGAAATGCTCGAGAATTCCTGGAAGCCTGGCACTCAGACAAATCAGCCATCAACAGGCACATAGAGATAAATAACATCTACATACTGTTCAAAAGAGACAATCAAAAAGCCAGAAAGTAAAGAAACAGACCCAAACACCTCATCAGCAATCAACGCCCAGCTAAGCAATGATTAACACTAAACCAACAATCAAGAAGTAAACAACATCCCAATCAGGGAAATAGTAACTCAGACAAACAATCTAAAAATAAACAACAGCCTAATTAAGGAATCACCAATAATACTCCCCCCAATACTGACAGGGCAAGCCACTAGTATATAGAGAGCAACCCTCACTCCCCTCTAGCACTGATGATGTTACCTAGTTTGGTAATGAAATATCTGCAAAAAAAAGCCAAGCTCAGAGAGCACATAGGACTCAACAAAGTGACAATTCTTCAACATGAGCATTGTGAATTAAAAATCCAATAGGAGTGTCATTTTTTCCTCATAAGGTTCATAATTGCCCCATTAGATGAGGAAATATATTTTCATGTGGGAAAGGAAGAATTAAGCCTACCCTCCCTGTATCCTTTGGCAGTTCCAAGAAAATTGCCTTCCATCTTTAAAATAAGGCTTAAGTTTCCTCAAATTTTGCTGCAGCTGTTTGGCTTATACAGTACTTACTAGGAATAAATAAATCTCATTCTGCTCACTAAAACTGAGAGGTTGTGAACATGGGATTGCACTGTAATTAAGTGCAATTAAACTGATCAAGGGAAAACATCAGTCCTACGTTTGGCTTCTTCTTCCCTCATTGACTTTGCTTGTTGGAAGCCGGCTGGGAGATCACAAATGGCAATTACATGACCCCTGGATGCTGCAACCATCATGAACACATGCCAGTTGCTATGATGACTGAAGGTGCAAGGACTGGCTGAAAGTCACTTTTTTCAATGCCACTGTCATTCTGGATGATTGCTAGATGAATTATTTAAAGTTGAGGATGACTTACAGTCAGAAAGATTACTTTCTGTTCTGTCAGAGGACTCAGGAAAGCCAAGAGGGAAGCCATGATCTTGCAACCAAAGCCCCACCCTTTTAAATTTGCACTGCATGAGCTGACCACACAGTGGCAGCTTTCATCTTGAAGTTTTTGACCTTGCTCCCTGGATGCTCCTGGGAAAGCACAAGAGCTTGTGTGTGTCCCTAACAGGTCAGGGAGGTGGATCAGAGAAGAAATCAACCTGATGGACCAGTTGGAAAGAGGACTGAGGCCAAGAGTCACAAGGAGCTCCTCCCCAGGGGGGATGACTGAGACCATGGCTCCTGGAAGACAGGCAACAACATTGTAGTCCTCCCCTTATGACCAGTTACTTAGCGGCTGTTTGAAGCTGCAAAAGACACCCCCCAAAGGTATTTACAACCTGGTACCAAAGTTCAGACACCTGACTACATGTCAGGTGCTCAGCAACCAGCCCACATTTACAGCTGTTCGTAACGTCCCAGCGTCATGTGACTACATTTTGTGATGTTTTAGCTGAAAACCAGAATTTACCTCCAGTTTTTGGCAAAAAATGCGAAAGCGGACATTGGGTTCGCTTTACAACTGTGGTGTTTGTTTTACGATGATGGCATTTGTTTTACTGCTGCCACATTTGCTTAATGACCACAAAAAAGATTGCAACAAGATGGCAGGCTCCATTATGGTCATAAGTCGAGGACTGCTTGCACTGCCATCCAACCTGGCTCTTGACTGTGCTAGTGGTGGATGATGTGGTGACAGTGATAGTAAACTCCAAACAAGAGGGTCTTGATGACAGAAGGCATTGCGAGGTGAAACTATGAGTCTAAGGGAATGACACAAGCTTTGAAGAGAGACGGTTAAGAATGAATGAAGATGCTCAGCATCCCATATGTATGTGACAGATGTTGTCGGCCACCCTGCATCATATGGCAATGCTTATACCTCATTCAACAGCTGATAATTGAGCATGGTGAGGTGTTTTGAAACCCTGAATTGCTCTTGGTGAGTCAGTAGGAAGTAGAACATTAAACAAATTACAACACCAGCCATCCTCCTGGATAGTAATAAGTGGTGTCTTCCAACACATCTGGAAAGTACGAGGTCATTATCAAATTGTTACAAAAGGAAGGAAGGAAGGAAGGAAGGAAGAGAGAGAGAGAGGAGGGAAGGAGGGAGGGAGAGAGAAAGACAGAAAACTCATTCCTGAGAGGTCAATTTCATGTGGCTCCATCTCGTTTTTGACTCACTCCGTTATCACCTGCCTCTTCTCAATCGGTCATTCTGCAACCTACCAAACTAAGGCTGAGATTTCGCAGGACTCCTGTCCCCAAACTCTCATGAAAAAAAATGAACTCCAAGGGACAGGGCACGGGAAAGCTTCTGCTTTGGACAAGATCCGGGAGGAGGGGATGACGATCGGTCAGAGGTCCATACCTGCAAAGATGGAATGAGAAGACGTTGCTTTCCAGGAGCTTTTCGTTCATCATGTTATCGAAGGGTGGGGTGATGTTGTTTATGGAGATGGCGGGATAACCCAGTCCCATGATACCATCAAACTTGGCAGCCATAAAAACCAAGCCTGGCAAAGCTGTAGCCTCAGCAAAGGTCTGGTTCTGGATGGTGAGGTTGCCGATCTGAAAAGAGAGAGAATGCAAAGCATTTTGTCTTCTGTTTCGTCTACCGAGGGTGTCCCTGAGTGTACAACCACGACGAGCGCAACCACAATTCTGCTGGATCTGGATCTGCATCCTTTGATCAATTAACCCAGCTAAGCGGCTTGTCAAAGTTTCCTGCCATGCGTATAGCAGATGGGCAAAGCCTCAATCGAACCTTCCTGGACGCCATCTTGCCTTTTTTGACCATACCTGCCTTTTTTAACGTACAGGAGCCTGGAAAGAGCTGCATTCGCAGATGTTGCCCTGTGCGTTATAATGTAGCAAAGCCTAACTTGATTTACAATCGATTTATGCAGTCTGCCGGATTCAAATACGTTTGCGTCTATGCGAAACTGCGACCAGGTGAACAAAGGCAGAGACATGTTGAGAAGTCAATGAACAAATACCTTCCCCAGCAGAACAGTAATTCCTAAGAAAGCAAAACTAGATTCCAAAAATAAAGGTGAAATCTTCAGGCTCATTACCAAGAACAAATCAGTTTAATGTTTCATCACACGGTCAGCCAGATGGTTAGAGCGGCTTTGGCATTTCGGTCCTCCCGTCGAGTCCTTCCCAAGGACCTGGGATAGGCAGATGTTGCTTTTTGATGCTGTTAACAGTATTGTTTGCAGGAGGTAAGCTGTTCGAGGAGCCAACGGTGAATTTGCCGGTACCGATGGTGCTGGGGCGGCACCCAAAGCACCTATGACTCTTGGGACCGCCTTTGCTTTCTTTTGCCACAGTCGTTCTATTTCTATTTGCAGGTCTTTGTGTTCTGTGATTTTCTCCAGTTCTTTCTCTTCTGTTCTCCTGTCTCCAGGTTCTGCCACATCCACTATCCAGACTTTTTTGTCTTTCTTATCGACAATTGTTACGTGGCAGGTGCTTGTTGGTTTGAATTCTGAAATCCCAGAGCAATTTAGCTTCTTTGTTGTCTGTTACTTTCTCTACTTTATAAGCCCATCAGTTCCTGCTTGCAGGCAAACGGCATTTCTTGTACATCTTCCAGTGCACCATTATTGCTACTTTCTCGTGCCGTTGCTTGTAGTCAGTCTGGGCAATCTTCTTGCAGCAGCTAATGTTATTATAATTGATTTACTCCATTTATAATTCTCAATAAATAGGTTGGGTTGAGATAGGAGTTGTTGCCCCAGATTACACAGGGACCCTCATGTCCAAATTATATACTTCAACTGTTATGTTCCACTGACTCAGGAATTGATTTTCTATGCTTATTGGTGACTGGAAACCCCTTCCGGATTTTTTGCATAAAAATGAAAAAAATAAATTATGATCTATGTTTTTGATGATTAGATAAAACAAATCGTGGAAAGAAGACAGTCACAATATAACTTTAGAGAAAGAAGTTAAAATATAATTGTACTTAAATTGCTGTGAAGGAAAATGGAAGCTAATTTTTTGTACCTTTACATAATCCTTTATTATCTTTCTCTGTTTCCCCCCACTTTCTTCGACAGCTATCTTCTTTTCTTATTGTAAAGGTAAAGGTAAAAGTTTCCCCTTTCAGTCATGGGCAACTCCAGAGGGTGGTGCTCATCTCCATTTCATAGCCAAAGAGCCAATGTTGTCTGAAGACACTTCAGTGGTCATGTGGCCGGAATGACTATGTGTCGAGGCACATGGAACGCTGTTCCCTTCCCACTGAGCTACTACCTACAATATTTATCTACTTGCATTTTTACATGCTTTTGAAGTGCTAGGTTGGCAGGAGCTGGAGCAAGTAATGGGAGCTCGCCCCATGACACTGTGCCTGGGTCTTGAACTTGGGCTGCAGACTTTCCAGCTGACAAGCCCCGGGTCTTAACCACGAGGCCACCATGCCCGTATTTCTTATTGCAGTTTTAGCTTTTTCTCTTATTTCTATTTTTTCCTTTTCCCTAACCATTTTTAACTGGTATTATTTCTTCTTATTATTAAAACTTTTAAATACACACGCACATATATACTGTATGAAGGACGTGTGGTGGCACAAGTGGTTAAGATGCTGGACTTGTTGGCTGGAAAGTTGGCAGCTCGAATCTGAGACCCAAGAGCGGCCATGTAACAGGGCAAGCTCCCACTGTCTGCCTGGCTCCTGCCACCTAGCACTTCGAAACCATGCAAAATGCAAGTAGATAATTGGGTACCACTTAAATTGGTGGGAAGGTGACAACGTTTCATGCAGCTCGGCATATAGTCATGCCAGTCACATGGCCATGGAGATGTCTGCAGACAATGCTGGCTCTTTGGCTAGGAAAAAGAGATGAGCACCACCCCCTAGGATTAGCCATGACTGACAGGAGCAACCTTTACCTTTACTAATATATACACACATACATACATATATTGTGTGTGTATAGTGTGTATATATATATATGTATGTATGTATACATACATACATATGTATGTAATATATATATTGAATTGATTTTTGTCGATCAAACAATGATGAAACAGGAGTAGCATATTTATTCTAATACAAAATATGATTAAAAGTTGGTGTAGAGGAGGCCTACAGCAAATTTTTCAACCCAGTTGCCTTCCAGGTATGTTGGGCTGTGACTCCCATCATTCCCAACCAGCATGAGCCTTGTAATTATCGCTCCTCCTCGCCCCAAAATAGTTATTTTTCAGCAATAGAGCCCAATCATGAAAGAAATAGGGATCTTTGGAAGGCATATTAATGCTTTATGAAACAATATTGCTTAACTATAATCTGATTCTTCACCAATCAGGAGTTGTGGTTTTCACTGTTTCAGAAAATGAGAAGGGTGTCCACAGGAGGTGGTCAACAAGTCAAGATGCCGGCGATGACATAAGATTGAAAAACAGATGGTGCTTTGATGGCATAATTGGGGCTGCTATCTTGAGTTTTTGACCTTGTGGGCACTCTTATAAAACACCAAGTGATGCTGGAGTCTTGGCCAAATACCAGTGTTTCCCACTAGCCAGCATCTACAGGATGTGTGAATGCGTAGGCCAAATTCAATTTTTATTTAGCAAAACAAAAAACCTGTAAATATTTAAAAACTATTTCTTTGCCCTGATTGCTAGCTTTATACATCTTCAGTAAAATTCAAAAGATGTATAAAAATGGAAGAAAAACCACTTCCTTCTGTCTTATATTGCATGTTGCTGATGTGAGACTTGTCACAGAAAAGAGAACATCAGATAAATTTTACAGAAATCTCATACAGAACAAAACTTAATTTTATACAAAGAGAAGTATGCCCTTGTATATTTCTCTTTCCCTCCCCCCTCCAACATTAAACTTCTTTCTGAGAACCAGATTTCTTCACCTTCTTGTACTTACGCTAAGAACATCTCGGCTTAAGAATCCTTTAAGGCTACCGCTTCCATAATGAATTTCAAATTTTCTTTTATCGTACTTGTGGGTGCCGGAAAACAGGGACCAGTAATGTTTGTGTACCCCTGATGGAGAAAAAGCAATTAAAGGTGTGCACAGAACAGACTGGGCCAGGACTTCCCTTCCCTCCATGCTAAGCCTGTTTTATGGTTTATACCACTGATGATGTTTCCCAAGTCATGTATTTATTTTATTTTTATCCTGCCTTTATTATTTTTTATAAACAACTCAAGGTAGCAAGCATATTTAATGCACCTTCGTCCTCCTCCTATTTTCCCCACAACAGCAACCCCGTAAGATGAGTGGAGCTGAGAGAGAGGGACTGGCCCAGGGTCACTCAGCTGGCTTTCATGGCTAAATCAGGATTAGAAGTGAGGACCTACTGGTTGCTAGTCTGTTACCTTAACCACTAGTCCAAATTGGCTCTAATTTATGGTCTATAGTGCATTGGCGCATCATAACAGTACTGTAGGTAGTTGTGTATAGTCACACTTTTTAAAAAAAAATAACCTAGTCAGCTCAGATGCAAAAGATTTTACTTTCCCAGAATATTCCCCTAACTTAAGATCAAAATTAGCCTATGATCAGCAATATGTCCCAGAATATTACCCTAGCATAAGATCAAACTTAGCCTATGATCAGCAATATGTTTCATAGTCCCAGAACTCATTGGGAAAAGCTTGTAGTTTTCATGGCTGCTATGAATTCCTAGGCTATAAGAGACAAGCAAGACCCAAAGAGTCACTGAGATAACTCACTATGAAAAACTTGTGTGGTTTCAACAGTAGTTTGCAGCCAATTGGATCGACTCAGTTAGGGAGGCAGATATACAGCAGGGTGGACTGTATGCTAACGACCTTAGAGCTCCCAACTTTATACATTCAATATAATTCAGTTCTTTTATAGAGGTCTTGATGAAAGCCACAGTTTTATGGGCAACAGCCAGGGCATCTACATTGTACCTTGTCTGCCCCACAAGAGAGCAACCTGATGGGAGAAATGGAGTCTCCACATGACACTAGTCTTCTTCCTCATGTCTCAGTTTTGTCACCAGGTTGGGTCCACCCATGACTGAATCCAATTTCAAGCTGACCTAGCCTTACAGAAGAAAAAGGCTTTCTGCCCTACCAAATCTTCCCTGATATTGGGTTCATACATTACTGTGGCCTCCTTGGTTTGATGTTACATGCGAACCAGGCCAAAGTCTCCAATGATGAAACTGCTCTCTCAATTAATTGACACCTGGGGAGAATTTGGCTCACAAAGGAGCTCTTCTCCTTCTCCAAAATAGGAATAGATTACTCTAACAATGGTTGTACCTCTCATTTTCTCAACTGGTTCCTTCTACTATCACATCCGTTTGTGATTTAAAGAAAAGCCTGCCTAACATTTTGGATGCATTAGCATGCACATTTGTCCTGAGCTACACCTCCCCATGCACCTCCTCTCCATTCCTTGAGAATCAGTTGAGGAATTTATGTCTTACAGCATGCCACATGTAGCAGGCAACATTTGGAGGAAGGCACCCATAGATTGGAAGAGCCAGTATCAAAGACAACTTTGAAGCATTGTTTGGGGGATCCAAGACAGACTTGCCCATAGTATTGTGCCTGGGATACAACAGTGAAAGAAGAAGAAGAAGCAAAGGTTAGCATTTTATAATCACTTGAATCAATGTCTTCATCTATTTGCTTATCCTTCTTAGTTAGAGAGGACTAATGTGGTATTGAAACAGGATTGCTCAGGTTCTTGTTATGTGGCTTTGGAGCACAGAGTCTCTCCTAGCCCAACTATTTCACAGAGGTATTCTCATCTCCTCATGCCATGTAGGCTACTTTGATTGTCTGAAGCAGTGTTACACACATTTGATAACTTTAAGTTGTGTGGACTTCAACTCACAGATTCTGAGAGTTGAAATCCGCACATGCTAGTTGAGGCTTTCTGGGAGCTGACATCAACATGTGCTAGGTTCTGGGAGGTGGAGTCCGCACATCTTAAAGTTGTCAAGGGTGAGAAACACTGGTCTGAAGAAAAACAAACAAAATATAATTGTAAATTAAATGAAGACACCAATAACAAACTTGTTCTGAGTGCCAGTCTTTTTGTATCCATCACGGCACTCTCCAAAGGCAAAACAAAGATATTTCCAGACTCAGGGATATTGATATTTGCAAAATAATTCAAATACTTCAGAGACATTAATCTAAAAGAACAGGGAAAAAGAGAGAAATACAGCAAATGAGGAACAAGCAAACTCAATGATTACATGTCAAGGTCAACTAAAAAAATCCACCAGCATGAGGAGGAGAAGGAATACAGAATTCCTGAGGAGGACAGAGCTTACTTCAATAGAAGAGAATATTTGTAGCTCGGGGTTGAACTGGGGGCTCCTTGGTGCTCTCTGAACCTGGTCATTTTCCTGCAGACGTTTCACTGCCAAATTAGGTAATATCATCAGTGCTAGAGAGGAGTGACATTCGCTCTCAGCTAACTTCCCTACACAGCAACATTTAATTGACAGGTTTTCTGTATACTGATTTTTAGTTCTTCAAATGGCATCCAAAATAGGAGTTAAAGGTTTTTATTTTTATTTGCTTGATGGGAGGGATATTAAGGTTATGCGATTCTAGAACCAAAGATTTACCCTCTTTCTAACAGAAGATACCCTTAAATCCTACTATTCAGCAGAGGAAGTGGTATTCCTTAGAGGGAGCGTACGCCAAGAGTACATCCTTCCAGTAGGTTCCTCTAAGGGCAAAAGTCACTCCAGCTTAAGAAGGCAGGCACCTAAGTTAGGCAGCAGAGATTCAGGAAGATGCTTGGGGGGGTGATCACTTTAGTGACAACAGCATCATTTCAAGCTGGGTTGGAGAAAGCAGTGATAAACCACGTCTGCATTTTTCTGAGAAAAAACATGGATAGGGAAGAAAAAGTGATTGGTGACATTTTTGCATCTGAAGGATAGGCAGTTGAGGTCAAATGGTACTTGACATGCTATTGAGGAAGATCTGAGGATGTTTCAGAGTACTAATTAGTTTTATGATGGGTCTCGATCAGATGTGGCCTTCTAGATGTTTGGGGATGCGTGGTGGCTGAGCAGTTAAGATGCTGGGCTTATCAGCATCCTGAGTTCGAGACCCAAGTGCCCCCATGTCATAGAGTGGGCTCCTGTTCCTGCCCCAGCACCATTCAAAAGCATGCCAAAGTGCAAGAAGGTAAGATGGGAAAGGTCACAGCATTCTGTGCACCTTGCCATGGAGTCATGCTGGCCACATGACCCCGGAAGCATCTTTGGACAAACGCTGGCTCTTCGGCTATGAAACAGAGTTGGACACAACTGGACAGGGGAAGCCTTTACCTTTATCTAGATGCTGATGTTGCCATGTAGGGAAGGAAATCTGAGGCTGCGAAGAATGACAGCGGGAACATGGAATGCAAGAAGCATGAACACGGAAAAACTCAGTACAGCAGAAGATGAAATGAGACCTATTAATAACATCTTAAGCAAGTTGAAATGGATTGGAGTTGGATACTTTCAATCAGAAGATCGCACTATTAACTCTACTCAGGACATGAAAAACAAAGAAGGAATGCCCCTGCTTCCATGGAGAGGATTAGTCAACGTAGTCCTTGAATTATGACTGCAGAGAGGGCTCGACTGTCAGAACGTGGAATCTGGGTTGTAAGTCCTTCCCAGATAGGTCTATCGGAACTTCGAATGGTCGCCAAATGACTGGTTGTAAGTCAAGGACTACCTGTACTTGGGAACAATGTAATCAGTAACTGAATAATATTTAATTACACATCATGGACAACCCTTTAATATGATGGTTTATGCCCATAATACTGATGTAGAAGAAGACAGCTTTTATGTTAAGTTCAGTCTGAAATTGATAGGACATTCAAACCACGTGTGCTAATTATGGTTGTTGTCTGAAAATAGTGGGGAAGAAAACACAGTTGGACTGTATGGCCTAGGAAACAGAAATTAAGCAGGAAAGTGACTTATTTTTATCTGTCGGTCCAATGATTTCTTCATTGCAAACACAGTCTTCAAACAATCGTAACAATGCCTACATATTGTGCACATTCCAAGTCAAACTACATTGGAAAAAAACAATCTCCACGGCACAGTAGTGAACGTATCCCTCCCATTTTAAGGAGCACATTTGAAGTCCTGAACCAAACTGATAAGTCACCATAAAACTGCGGCATAAACTTAAAGAAGTGGTTAAAGACTCATGTAAAAAGAGATTGCCAAAGAGGAAAAAAACAGAAGAAAACAAATAGGATTTCAGAACAAGGGATGGAAATTACCAGGAAGAAAATAGAAGCAAAGCCAAGAAAGGCAAATACCTTAGAAAGGAACTTCACAAAGAATTCACAAAGAATTTCAGAGAATGTGAAAAGGGACAAGAAGCAGTATTTGTCATTATATCTGCAAAGACACTGAAGGCAGAAATTGACACAAAAACCCAAGGAAAGTGTTTCAAAATATTTCCAAATTCAAAAGGTGGTTTAAATCGGTAGGCTAAAGGATGCCGGTGTGTAGTAACTAATTCAAAGAAGATCAAACAAAGATGGAAGGAACTTAAGGATCTCCAAGTCACTTTAAGTGATTCATGTGATCTGATGCATATGCACAAAGGGCATTGCGCAGTCTAGAGCACTGCTTTATATGCAGAATGTCCTGAGTTCACCTCTCAGCATCTTTGTGTAGGGCTAAGAGGAGCTGAGCCTAAAAATCTGGAGTGATCAAGAACCTGTGTTCATTCATTCAGAACGGTATAAACTACAAGTTGATCCTCATTTCAATGGACTAGAGGGACAAACAGGGATGAAGTGTTGTAATTCACCCTGGGTAGAAAAATGAAAATCAGGATGAAGAAAGGCTGGTTTGTTAGTACAGGTAGTCCTGAACCTATGTCGAGTTATTTTATGACCATTTGGAGTTACGACACTCTCAGAACGGCCAGTAAAGCACTTCCAGATGTTATAATTGTCCCCCCGGCCACATGAGTGCATTTCAGGCATTTGCCAACTCGCTCACCTTTATAACCGGATGCAGCATCCTAAGGTTATGTGACTGCGATTTGCAACATTTTTTTTGCCAGGGTTCACTTAACTACTGTGTTGATTCGCTTAACAACTGCTGCAAAAAGTGTCAAAAACCAGGTCCAGACATAAGGGTACCTCGACTTATAACCACAAATACAGCTGGATTTCCAATCCCAATTGTGGTAATAAGCCGAGGACTGTCTATAAGATGCCTTTGTTTAACCCAGGTAGATTTATATTTGGATAAACAGATAATGAAGTGTAGTTTACTGAAGTGTTGTAACAGGCAAGGACAAGCTAAGATGTGAACTAACCACAGTGACTGAATTCACACAACACACCTAACCAAAATCAAAAAAATCATTTTGTAAATTATCTGTATGGTTGAATACAAGCAGAGTCCTTTGGACTCCATCCAGCAGCCAAGTTTCCATTGCTTATAAACCCATCAATTTATGGAAACTCATGTCCCTAGGGATCTTCCTTTATTTTATCCAACAACAAAAGTCCCATAAAGACAAATTATGTTTCCATAGTTGAGAATGGAGTTGAACCACCTCAAACCTAATCCTATAGTTTGATCCCACGTGTTTATGGTGGGAGACCAATGACTAAGCATGCATGAGATGCCTGGCTTACACACTTGCATCAGGCAACAGGAGGCAAGTACACAATGGCAACATTTGTGGGATGAGATCACCATGCACATCATTGCTTTGGTGTCATATTTAGTTCAGCGGTCCATCATTTACCATGGCAACACAACAATAAAGCTTTAATCCTAGCTTATGCCCTCTACTAAGAAAACGTACATCCATGTAGTTGTGGAGACTCTGGTGAGTGACCAAAGCCACAGCTCGTGGCTTTCCAGTCCTTAAGCCACCTCTCCTTAACACTTCATCAGTGGGAAGACCAGACTGGCCAAATCGGTTTCGGACAGATGGAAATTTCTGCAGAGGAATCCTGCCAAGAGAAAGAAAGCAGATGGAAGAGAGAGGAGTTAAAGAAAGGGAGGATACGGTATCCTCGGTCATCACTAGTATAATGAGTCAAGAGGCTTGGTGTTGACAAAGTCTGGGATAGAAATGAAAAATACAAAGCCTACTAGACACAAATGATTTCCCAGATCCCTGAGGTTAGGCACAACCAGAGATATGGGTTATTTCCACATGGGCGTGGGAGTGGGATTGAAGGCACCTCTTTTCCCCCTTAGCACTCTTCCCCACCCCAAATTGGATGATTTGCAGTTTTCCCCCCATCTTGAAATGCAGCCCTCTAAGTCATGGATGTCCAAACTTTTGGCTTGCTTGGGCTGCGTTGAATGAAGAAGAACTGTCCTGGGCCGCATATAATATATATAATATAGTTAATGTACATATACATTTTGTTAAAATCAGACAATAATGTTAGAAATTTATGATCTTGTTGGTCTGCATTACTAGCTGGGACACAAGTTGGACATGCCTGTTCTAGATGGTGAAAGGTACACAGCCCTGGTCCAGGGTTTACAGCCTACAAATTAAAAAAGAATTATTTGGTCAAATGCTCATACAGGGTGGGATTTATTGAAAAGCTCACAGTTGGTCAGATTTGTACAACCTGTTAAGCCATGAAAGAGCAAGCAACATTGTGGTTTTGGGTGAAATGAACCCAAAACAGATTTTAAAGATACAGGAACCATCTTACAACAATGGGATTGGCCCACTTCACACGCTGAAGACCCCACAGGTCAAGGAATTATGACTGAATTGGGCCCAGGACTATCATGGCCCCTGCTCTCTGACACAATATACCCCTTGAGATGAGATCTGCACCCACCTTACTGACTTCCAACAAGGACAAGGAAATCTGGCTCTGCCAATTGGCCTGGAGTTGGGGATGTTGCAGACTAGAGGTGGTTAGTGGACTGAGGAAGATTCTGCTTCCACCCGATTTGCATTTTGCTTCCTTCCTTAGTCATCTAATATTTATCGCTTTCATATTTGAATGCTTTATATTGTTGTTTTGACTTTGCTGTAAGATGTTGCCTGATGGTCAGATGGGCAGCAAAGACATTGAATGAATGCATGAATGAATTAATGAATGGGATATTTCAAAAAATAAAATGTAGAGTTAATTATTTCCTGGACTGGGATTTTAGAATAGTGACTAATGTGTTCAAAACTCCGTAGGGTTAGCTTGGTATTTTTCATCCAACATTCCTCAACTCTCTCTCACCTACCCACACAGGAGAATATTAGCTATAAAGCGAGAGAGAAAAATCCTTACACATGTACTAAGAGACGATTAATTAACACTGAAACCTGGCTATCACCCACTTGTAGGCAACAACAGGGCTGGGTCGGTGAAATAATTGTAGCCATGTAACTTCCCTAATGAGTGCTGAGTAAGTCATAGAGTGGCGTGCCCTGGCACCAGGTTGAAACCTGGATTGGCACCTTTGAGGAATGACATTGCATTATCGTCTCCATAACTATATATATATATAGCCAAACTCTTATTTTACATTGAACGTATCTGTATTTTAGGAAGGAAGATGAGCCAGAGCTACTGGGTGCAAATGGGGTTACTCAAGAAGAATTAGGTACTGGACAGTACTTTAACTCTTCAAGATACAGGAAACTGTTGAAATGGTACTCACTGCTTATATATGCTACAAGGAACTGGTTGGCAGATCTAGATTGCTGCCTCATGGTTCTTCCTTCAACACCCATGAATCCTCAGTTTCAGAAATATTTATTTTATTTCCTATTATTTTAGACCAAGAGGAGAAAACGTAAACTGGAGAGCCCATGCTTAATGCCATCCAATATGGGGATGTCCATGGTGTTTCTTTTTCCCAAGGGAATGCCCAAAAAAAGAGACACGCTGATTGGGTAATGTCTCTGAAAGTGCTTCAATTCCAAGTACAGGTAGTCCTTGACTTACAACTACAGTTGGGACCAGAATTTCCATTGCTAAGCAATGGGGTTGTTAACTAAGTCACACCTGATTTCTTGTGAGGATTGTTAAGCAAATCACTGCAATTGTTAAGTGAATCACATAGCTGTTAAGTGAATCCAGTTTCCCCCAATCTGATTTTGCTTGTCAAAAGCCAGCTGGGAAAGTCGCACATGGTGATCACATGACCCCAGGACGCTGCAACTGTTGTAAATACATCTTGGTTGCCAATGATTGATCAGTGCCTGAATTTTGATCACATAATTGTGGGAATGCTGCGACAGTCATAAGTCACTTTTTTTAGTGCTGTTGTCACTTTGGTCACTAAGCAAATAGTTGTTAAGTCAAGGACTACTGTATTGCTTAATAGTCATACCCAAGCATCTCTGCCTACCTTTCCTGCTTCCTGACAGAAAGAGTAGGTGAGTTTCTTTAGCTCCCTCCCCTTCCAGGGATTGTTGTAGGTTGGCTTCACACACTGCACTAAACCATAAAGTGGCTTGTTTAGCTTCGTATGTTGTGTGAACCCATTACAACAGCTTCTTCAACAACCCATGGATAAGCCAACCACTATTTATGAAGTTATAGGTATCTTAAAATCTCCAGGATTACATGAAGCTACCAAATCTGATTGCAGTTTCCAAAGATGTGACTATAACTAAAATAAATAAATAGCTTTACGTTGGCTGGCTTTTTGAGGTGGGCATCTCCAGAACAAGTATTGTAACCTGCAGCATCCTGAAGTCACGTGATTGCTATTTGCGACCTTCCCAGCCAGCAAAATGGGAGAAGCCAGATTCGTTCAACGACCACTTTACAATTGCAATGATTCACTTAACCATGGCAAAAAGGTTGTGAAATCAGGTGGGACTCACTTAACAGTTGCCTGGCTTAGCAATGGAAATTCTGGTTTTTAATCATATGTCAAGGACTACCTGTGCTCTTGCCCAACACTTAAAAATAAGACCTGATTGTGTGCCCTCAAGTTGCTGTCAGCTCTTAGTGACCAAATAAATATTTGTCTTCAACCTAGTCCTTCAGATTTCCCAACAAATAACACCTCCCTTATAATTAATTAATTACATAAATAAATGTGTTAATATGTATGAACCTTTGTTTTCCTCCTATAACTCAGTGGCCTATGAGAGACAGAAACCATTTCCTACCCCTGTCTTAGAACAAGGGTGAGTAGATTTCAGTTACTATTGGCTGGAGCTAAGACATGTTTGATGAGCTCCCAAGCATGAACCAGATACAGCAGCCTGTTTTATGGTGCAAATCAGAGAACAGGTACCCCAAACACATCCTTAGCCTTGCGAAGTATCATAAGAGCCAAGTTCATACAAGAATCTATTCCTGGTTTGTTTGTTTGTTTGTTTCAAATCTCCTTATATAGCAGAAATTTCTGGGTTGATTTGTTTTCTTCATTTCATGAAGAAATTTCTGGGTTTAGTTCTTCATGTTAAGGCAGGAATGTTTGGATTTATTAGTTTCATGCTCAAGACAACATGAAAATCCTGCATAACATTTGCAACCTGCAGTGAGATCTCTTGCTAATCCTGTTATTCTAACTTCTATCCTATGTTTTATTCTAGACAGCTTATTTGAAGAATTTAGAACAAAAATATATTTAACCTACTTTTTCGCAGTGTTGATTCTATGATGGATTTCTGTTAATTGCTATTAACAGTCACACAGAATTTGTCCTAATTTCTTTGGGGTATATAATTGTATGATTGATGGATGGAAAAGTGCAGAAATTTCACCAGATTCCAAAAAACAAAACAAAACCCAACTCCACTAGTATTTCATTTTCTGTTCCTAATCTCCAGTAGAGAATTGTTGATACCCAAGACATTCCAGACCTCACATACAAGACTTGGCATTATTTCTGAATAATCAGGATTTTCACCCATCCCTTAAAGGTGACTTACCATAGCAACACAATGTAAAGATCCTATTTATCTACATGCTATTAAATGTTGCAACACCTCCTTTGAATCAAGATCAACAAAGTCTCATTAATGCAGTGTTTCTCAACCTTGGCAACTCTAAGATGTTGTGGACTTCAACTCCCAGAATTCCTCAGCCAACATGGTTCAGATACCTTAAAGTTGTCCAAGTGAGAAACACTACATTAGTGTAATGCTTTTGTTTGCAATACAGAAAAGGCTGGCCATGCTTTCCAAAGCATTCCTTTCAGCCTCTCAATCTAGATTACAGCCCCTACGATGTTCTGGAGAAATCTTATTCAAGTACTGAGCAGGTCCAACCTGCTCAGCTTTTTAAGTTCAACTAGGTGTTACCTCTTGATGAGGGTGAAAAACGAGAATGCAAAAGCTGGCTTGAAACTCAACATTAAAAAAAACTAAGATTATGACATCTAGTCCCATCACTTCCTGGCAAATAGAAGGGGAAGAAATGGAAGCGGTGGCAGATTTTATTTTCTTGGGCTCCAAGATCACTGCAAACAGTGACTGCAGCCATGAAATCAAAAGACGCTTGCTGCTTGCGAGGAAAGCTATGGCAAACCGAGGCAGCGTATTAAAAAGCAGACACTTCACCTTGCCCACAAAGGTCCAGATAGTCAAAGCTATGGTTTTCCCAGTAGTGATGTATGGCTGGACCATAAGGTTGAGTACCAAAGAATTGATGCCTTTGAATTGTGCTGGAGAAGACTCTTGAGGGTCCCTTGGACGGCAAGGAGATCAAACCAGTTAGTCCTACAGGAAATCAACCGTGATTGCTCTTTGAAGGGACAGATATTGAAGTTGAAGCCCAAGTACTTTGGCCACATACTGCGCAGGGAGGACTCATCAGAAAAGACGGTGATGCTGGGAAGGATTGAAGGGAAGAGGAGGAGGGGACGGCAGAGGATGAGATGGCTGGTTGCATCATTGATGCAGTGCATGTGAATATGAGCAAACTATGGGCAAGAGCGGAGGACAGGGAGGCCTGGCTTACTATGGTCCATGAGACCGCAAAGAGTCAGACACCACTTAGCAACTGAACAACAACAGCAAAAGTGTGGCCATGCCATGAAAAGCAAATACTCCGAAAAGAGCACCCCCAAATGGTCTTTGAATACATGGGTTTATTAATTTGTCCCTCGCCTTTATTACTTCATAAACATCTTAAGGCGATGAACGCATTTAACGCACCTTCCTCTCCTATTTTCCCCACCACAGCAACCCTGTGAGGTAAGCTGGGCTGAGAGTGACTGGCCCAAAGTCACCCAGCCGGCTTTCACGGCTAAGGACTCCCTTCCAGTGAGTAGCTCGAATTGCTGAGTGGGTCCCCAGAATGTCCTCCATTCTCCTTGGCTGCGTTTGCCTATCGATTCCTGAACTTCATCTCTCTATTAAAATGGGACAAGACTACATTCAGCCTAAGGTAAACTCTTACCTATCATGATCAAAAACAAAAAATGAAGGACAAAGCCGAAAGAGGACAAATGTGTATTTGTGTGAATTTAGCCTTGTAAATTGGCCTGTCCAATAATGTAAGCAGAAATATAATCCATCACAGCTGAGTTTGGGAAAGAAGAGTTTCTGGGTGTTTTTCTGGCTGGCTGCCCAGCTGTTTATTGTGGATGGGTAATTTCAAGGCCCTTGTTTTATCCTGAAACAGGACACATGCTAGAAGTATATTTCACTTAAGAGGGGACTATCAGTCAGGATACGTTACCGCCCGAGTCTAGCAATTTGTTTTCTGGCCAATTGCAAGCCTAAAATTCAACTTCATTCTCCCGTTGTTTGAAGAACCCAAGAGTTCTGGCTCTCACTTTTTTGTTCCTTTTATAGACTTCAGGAACGTGGAGAACTTATTTATATTTTAAAAAACAGTGCTGCAGCTCCACTCTCTCCTACCCTGTTGAATCCCGTTTCTTTCCGAGTATTTGAAACATCTCAGGTTCTTAAATCTTCGTTAAAGTTTAGTTTTAAGCCAGGGCATGGGTATGCTTTTACTACCCATGCTGGTCGCTCAGCAGGTACTTTTTACCTAGCTGGACACCACATTTTTATTTCTCCTACCTCCCATGAAGACACTTTCCTGCATAGGGTGGAAAGTCCCTTTTTTCTTCTGTCTGACATCTGAAATGTCCACTAAATAGCAACCTCCTTGTTTGTTAAGCAGCCTGTCAAGAAGGCAGAAGTTCAACGGGCAACAAAACTAGAGCCTGTCACAGAGCCATTAAAAGAGGTATGGGGACTTCTGCTGCTCCACATATGATTAAAGTACAACTCCCAACACGCTGAGTAAAGCTGTTGGGAGTTACAATCCACGTACAGTCAGCCACAGATTCAATCACGTACAGCCACAGATTCAAATCACGTACAGTCAGCCACAGATTCTTTGTTCCCACGCTCAGCGTCAGCACCCATCGAGAGAGAGAAGAGTAACACTATCAGTCTTTTTTGACTGGCAGCTACCCTTTCATCTAAATTCCCGTAATCTGGGGACCTCCAGATTTACTGAAACTACAATTTCCAGCCTTTTCAGTCAGGATCCCCCCTGTGGTCCAGCACCAGGGGAAGCAAAAAGTGGAGGAGATCATGACGTTCACTTTACGGAGATCTTCTTTCTCCCATTCAGGTCTCTAGACCATTCCTGTCTTTCAGATCATCTCCGCTTCGCCCACATCCCATGTCCTGTGTTTGAAGCTGGGGGATCGCACGCGCCTCTTTCCTGAAATGCAACCTGTTTGTCAAAACGGCCCGATTCTTCAAATTCTCTGCAATCATTTCCTTCTTTCTTCCCTGACCAAGGACCCCCCCGCTCCCTCAAGCCACCAACTTCCAATTGCCCCCCCAAGCTGGTGCCCTCCACAAGGCTCCCAGAATTCAAAGCCATGGGAAGCTGGGAACTGCTGGCTCAGCCTTTCTGGAGCATCTGAAATTAAAGAGGTTATCCTATCTTCTGCGAGCATCTGAATTCCTCTGTCGCATTGCAATAGCCATCTCGTATTATCTCACCGGATTAGCCCTTCAGCCCCGATTGCCAGGAGCATGACGATCCAGATTCTGCTTCCCATCTTCTGTGGGTTCAGTTCCTCCCGTGTGTCCTGACTGCACCCGGATTATTTTTATTGGGATGGAGAAGTTGTCTATTTGCACTGGCTAGGGAGTAGCGCGTTGCCTCGCCCCAGGAATGTGGGTTGTAGATCCTGACTGGTTAGGATTGCTGGGGTTTACCGCCTCTATTCCATGTAATTATTGGGGTTCAGATTTCAGTTGTCTAAGAGTACCTGAGCCAAAATCCTTTGCCACTCCAATTAATGAGTCGTGAACTTTGATACCCCTGAATCTCACCGGTTGGCAAGTGAGCTCAGTCAAAAGTGAATTTTCTTGATGTCTGGCCAGGATTTCTATGTTTGTGGTAAGCAGACTTTTAGGGTTCGGAAATTTCAGATTTTCCTTAAACAAGCAGAGTGATAGTGGGTGTGGCAATATCTTTCTTGCCATCAGGAGAGAGAGATTAATTCGACTGCACAAAAAAAATGATATGAGTCAGTGGTGAAGAGCTGGGAAATCCCCATTTTCTGTTGTTGTTTTTAAACAAAATCAGGTACTGTAATTACATTTACATAAATCTGAGAGATCTTTATAAAGAGGAAAAAGTCAAAAAGAAAAATGCCAAGGGTGTCTACTGCAATGTGAATAAAGAGACAGGTACCATACATATGAACATTTGTCAGATATATCTAATATTCCAAATCATAATCTACTGCTGTTGAGATAAACTGTACAAATCCACCCAAGTTGGATAAAATTGTGGTTCCTGCTTCTGATGTCTATTAATTTAACTTTGTAATTTTTTCTAATGTAGTAATTGAAGAGGTCTTATTAATCCACCTTTTTTTTCCCTACTGTCCTGAATATCGCAAACTTTTTGTTCAGGTTAGAACAAAATCTGCATTTGCCGTCAAATGCAGCTACAACGACGATTCCCAGCGTGTTCATTGATTTTGTTTGGCAAAACGAAACAGCCAGCAGGAAAGGACGGAGAATGACTCACTTTGTGAATTAGAGCCTCTCTTGAACTTAAAAGCTGGGCAGACCAGGAAGATATTAGCATTTATTTTGCTTGAACGCCCCATCCTCTTCTGTACAGGGAGTCCTCGACTTATGACCGTAACTGAATCCAGAATTAGGGTCGTCTATTGTACTAGTAATTAAGCAGATTGCCATATGACTGTCCAATTTTATGATTATTTTTTTTTGCGGTGATCATTAATTGTTTTTGTTAGCCGCCAAGAGTCTCCGGATTTCGGCGGCATAGAAATATAATAAATAAATAAATAACATTAATTAATTGAATGCAGTCATTGTTAAGTCAACTTGTTTTCCTCAATGCACATTTTTTTTTGTCAGAAAGTGGAAGTAAATGCTGGTTCCCAGGAAAAACATCATAAATTGCTGTCACATGATTGTGGGTTTCTGCAAACAGCCATAAATGCTGGCCAGTTCCTGAGTTCCTAAAATACAATCATGTGACCGTGGGAGGTAGAAGGACAGAAATCTGAGTCATAAGAAGCCTCGGGGAGGCCCGTTGTCACTGTGAAATGTTGCTAAGTGACTTACAACTGGTTCTGTCACTTACAATGATTGCAGCATCCTCATGGTTACAGGATCAAAATTCAGGTGCTTCGCAACTAGCATGTATTTGGGGGAAGCTGGATTTGCTTGACGACTATGTGATTCACTTAACAACTGCACCGATTCACTAAACAACCATGGCAAAAAAGTAGCATTGGCTATGATTCACTTACCAACCACCTTGCTTAGCAATGGAAATTTTGGTCCCAATTGTGGCTGTAAGTCGAGGACTACCTGTAGTTACTCTTTTTTCCAACTTCAGGGAAAAACAAGTATCTGCTGCCGTGTCCGCCCTGTGGAACAGCATTCCCCTGGAGATCGGAGAGGCCATCTTGTTGGTCTTTTGCAAAACATTGCTGACTTGAAGGTTCTCATACATTTGGGCTGGAGAGTTAAGAAAGCCTCACTGGCTGATTGTTCAGTCATTGTTTCAGTAAATCCCAAGATTTGTTTCAGTTATTAGAGTTATTATTCATTTCTTTTACTCCAGGCATGTGGTATAACTCCTATTGCATATTGTTTTATTGCATATATTGTACATTTGTTGTGTTCTTGGTTAACGTGGTTAATACATTAATTTATTAACACATTTAATTAATACAGTTAACATATTTAATGAGATTACAGTGGAACCTCGGATTGCGAGCATAATTCGTTCTGGAAGAATGCCCTTAATCCGAATCGCTCTTAAACCAAAGCAAAGTTTCCCATAGGAAACAATATAAAGTCGGATGATCCGTTCCACACCCCCAAAAATATTCATAAAAAATAATTTTCAATGGAATTTTATGTAGAAATGATTGTCCCTAATATCCGAAACAAGTAACAATGATTAATACACAATATACAGTAAAAATAAAACAAATTAACCAACACTTGTGGATCTGCTCCGAGGCAGATTCTGGCCATCAGCTGCTGCTTGGCTGGCGCTGTCTGAGCAGCCCGTTGGATCGGGAGGATCCTTTGCCATCGCCGCTCAAGGCCAAAACAGCCTTTTCCCTTTCCCCTCGGCAATGCCTTTCTGGGGGTCTTTCCTAAGAGGTTTGGAAATGTTTCTCATCATAACCTGCCTCCATTCTATGAGAGGGGAGAAGAGATGGGCAGGAGAGGGACAGGCTGGATGTTGCCATGCGAGGAGGGCTGTGTGTGTGTGTGCGAGAGAGAGAGAGAGAGAGAGAGAGAGAGAGTGACCTGGAAGACGGAGGGTCAATCTTTGTACACTTTGAGAAGAGTCCCAGATGGCATGAGGGAGACGAGAGGGAGGAGAGGAGGGGGAGGGGGATTGACTGGAAGGAGAATCTGGAGTCTGAGTCTCGGGAGTTCTTTCTCTTGAATGCCTTTCACTTAATTTATGCTGTTTATGCAGCAAGAGAGGAGAACCATCAGCTCCATTGTGAGATTTCCTGCGTGAGATCATCGAGTGGTGTTCATCTTGCGAGTTTTTGCTCGTTAACCGAATTAAATTTTATTAAAAATTTTTGCTCGTCTTGCGAAAACCTCGTGAACTGAGGTGCTCACAATCCAAGGTTCCACTGTATTCCCATTATTTAATTCCTCCTTCTATTATATTATTATTTGGTAGTAACTTTGGGAGAATCTCTAGAGCTGACACTTAAGGGTTTGAGGGAATTGTTATGTGGTTAAAGCTATGAACCTGTTAAGATTTTCTGCAAAGGAGATTTAGATACAGTATTTCCTAGGGTAGAGAAATGCATAGTAATACCTTGTTTTAAAGTTTAAAGAGAAATTTACTTAATTTGGGCAAATCAAATGGCAATTGACTCAGTTGAGACATGCTCTCATTTGAACCTAGCTCTTACAATTCAGAAGTCTTTTGCCTTTATTTTCTTTAATCAAGTTTTTCAATTTTCAGTCTACTCTTGGGATTTACTGATAGTTTTTTATCCAAGTTCTAACAGCTTTAACCCCACTTAGCTTTTGAAGATCAACCATGTTGGCTAAGGGCTACCATGACTTACATATTGTATCTTATCATAGCTGCTCTATTATTATCAGTTAAAATGGCAATAGACACCTTGAGATAATGCTGGAGCAAAATCACAGGGAGATCAACATCTGAGATTGCATCAACCTTAATATATTTTTAAGGTTAACTTTGTGGTCATAAGGACTAGAAGCTTGGAAACAAAAAGAAAACTAAAACTGGCCACCATGCTTATTTATTTCTTTATTTTCCAAAATCCACCAATGCTAAAATATCAAATCTTAAAAAAAAGACAGATGTCACAAATTCATCTTAGTTGTCTCAGCCTTGTTTTTACACTTTGATGGACATAGTAAACTTCAAGAGGTGGAGTACAGTTGCCTCTGTATAAGTTTTCTTCCCCAAATATCACCCAAGGGATATGTTGAAACAACAATATGGTTGGAGATCTTTGGATTAAAATATGACTAAAGAGAATTCATGGGGCTGTATGACATCTTTCTCGTCGTGCTTCTTCTGAAGATTGACCAACCCTTCAGGGCAGGGTGCTTTCAAGCTCTGTGGCAAATAAAGGAGAGATTAAAAGCACCTTGATTTGTTTGCTTGTGTTTCAGAGTCACAAGAAGAAAAGGCGAACAACTACGTAAGCACATAAAAATCTGCAGGCACACAGAGCTATAAATTATTTGCAGGCACACAGAGCTGCAAATCAGACCGGATATATTGTCCGGTTGATGTATATGAGTGCGTGTTTAGGTTTGGTTACAAGTGTGCACGTGGAAGAATTTGGTGGCTACGTCTTTACGCAATGTTGTTCCCGAGTCTTTATCGTTCAGGTCTTTGTCCCCATTTGTACCACCTTCCAAAAGACAAAAGGCTACCTTTCTGCGAATACATTATGAAAATGGAGCTTCAGAGGGCTTGTTTTGCATTCATTTATTCTATAATAAAGGGCGGGGCAGAAAGCTGTGCAGAATACAGAAGCCAGAACCACCACGTGAGGTTTCATGTGGATCCACCCACCAGCCCACTGCAGCTTCTGAGGTTTCCCACCACAGTTTTCAGGATGAACTTTGCACCTGCACAGACTAGAAACTTGCATGACTGTCAAAATGCAACTGAACCTCTGAAGGAACTGAATTTTGCATCATTCTGCATTGGATAATGTGATCTCAAAAATGCAAACCATACATAGATGTAATTTTACCGGCTGGGGAAGTCCCCCTGGTTTTATCTATCTAACCCTGTATGGGTTCCACGTAGTTGGCAGGGTAGAGGCCCACATGTCCACTGTCAGTTACTCCTTTGCACCAGCCTTGTTCATCTTCATCTTCCAGCTTGGTGAGAAGCTCTCCTGAAAAGAAAAGGCAGGATCTCATAAATTCTTACAACTAATGGGAAGGGTGAAATACAGTTTTTAAGTCAATGAACATCTGCCAACAATCTCCAGAAATATTCCAGAATGGGTTGGTGCATTTTCTAGGTTGCTTTTTGAAACCATTTTTTCAACACGTTGATGCAGTGAAAATATT
>JANHZU010010884.1:409060-424545 GCA_032468055.1 Acrochordus granulatus | reverse complement strand
CCAATCCAGATGCCTGCTTTTTAAACTTTTGTTGCGATGCAATTACCCTGGACGAGTGAGAGTCTTCACAGACTTATGCTGGTGTGGTTTTCTGCCAGTTGAAGGGATGATGGAGAGCACTGTATCTAAGCTGGGAAGAGGAGCCCTGGGGCGAGACAGGCTTATTCTCAGTTAATCCTGACCACAATGAGAAAGGAGGAACAGAATACTAGATGAGAAAGGCTGACGCATCATCTTTATAACCAAAAATCCCGCTGTCTCCTGGACCCTAAACCATTGGTTGACCATTCCCATCCTGAGAATTTCTTACAGGAAAATCGAGAGCGTGACAGAATATAGATGACAAGAGAATATTAGCTATATCTTGGTATATATACTAGCAGAGGATCTGCCAACGTTGGAACAGATTCAGATACATTTTAATACCAACTGCAAATATCTGCAAATATTTACTTTAATAGTATCTGCAAAGAGATGAGGCTGACTTTGGAAGAATGAAGTTGTGTGGAAGGATTATGAAGCCAACACTCACCTGCCTTGAAACTTAGCTCATCTGCTTCCTGGCCAATGTAGTCGTACACGGCACGAACCCGCTGGCCTGCTGTTGGCACGGGTGCTGGCTTGGGACTGTAGAAGGGAAGGAGGATGTGACCAGGCTATAAGTGATCTTGTCCAGCCTTTGTTGATAACACCTACCCTGCGCTTCCTGCTCCTCTTCCAAGAGGCTAAGCTAAGGCAATGCACATGGTAAGCCACAAATACGTGACTTCTATGATAGCTTCATGTGATGCGTGAAGCAAATCTGATGACTCGCCGAAAACTACCAAGTGAATTTCATGGCCAACTGGAAATACTGTACACATCTGGATGTCTGTGGAGCTTGGTCCATTGCAAATATATACCATTATGTGCTCATCCCTTTGCACAGTCACGTGGGTGAACATTGTACCTTTAGGAACCGATAAAAGACTGAAGAACTGTAAATAGTTCATGAGATTCTGAATCTGGGGTGGGTTGCCAGCTAGCTGAACTCTCTTAAGGACTCGGTGAACACAGGGATTTATTTATTGTATTTACATCCCGTCTTTATTTTTTTTCATAAACAACTCACCTGTCTTTCCAGATTGAGATTCCAGGAACAGGAAGTTAGGGATTATAGGTTATCCTCGACTTATAACCACAATCGGGACCAGATTTTTTGTTGCAAATGCAACAAAAGGCGATGATTGAAACACGCCACATTTTATGACGTTTTGCCGTGGTTGTTAAGCAAATCGCTGCAGTTGTTACATGAATCCAGCTTCTCTCATTGACTTTGCTGTCATAAATACATGCCAGTTACCAAACACTTGAATTTTGACATGTGACTGCAGGGACACTGTGATGGTTGTTAGTGGGACGACTGGTTGTAAGTCACTTTTTTCAATCCCATTGTAACTTTGAACAGTCACTTAACAAATGGTTGTAAGTTGAGGACTATCTGTAATTTCTTTGTTTCAGGACATTCTGGCTGGAGGTTTGCAAGAGATTTGGATTTTCAGGTCCCTGAGAACAGATGTAATGTCACTGGGCCTAAAAACCCAGGAAGTTGGATAAAATTGGCAGAGGCTGCTTAGTTAGTCTTGTAAGATGTTAATGAAGATTCTCAGTAATCCAGGTAGAACTGTGTGCCAACTGGACTTCTTTTCTTTTTGGTTCGGGACATTTTGCTACTTATTACCTATCCAAGAAGCTTCTTTAGTCTGAGAAAAAGTTGGTTAGGGGACTCCATATATATCTTCCAGAAGTGGGTACATTTGTCACTTAACCTGATTAGGTTCATTAAATGGACAATAGGAAATGTGAATAGGTAGAGTCTTTGGGATGTAGATGTTCCACTCCTAAATCATCCCCATAACACTTGCAAAGGTATTGGTAGCCCTCAGGTTATGACCATAATTGAGCCCTGCAATTACAGTTGTAAGTCACGAGGGTCATAAAGCGGGTCATCACATGACCAGACCCCATTTTTAAGATGACCCAGCCTAGAAATGAACCCAGGGTATTCTTCTAACATCTTTAATTATTACATTCATATCCTTTACTCTGGATGTAATAAAACTTGCTGAGTACTTGAAAGTCAAGATCGCAGAAAGAATAATTGCAACTAACCTGCCCTCCATGGAGGATCTGTATACTGAGAGGGTCAAGAAAAGGACAGAGAAGATACCTGCAGACCCCTCTCGCCCTGGACACACCTTATTTGAACCTCTTCCCTCTGGTAGGAGATATAGGGTATTGCATACCAAAACTAGCAGGCTCAGAGACAGTTCCCCTTCCCCTCACGCTATCATCCAGATGAATGCTTGATCATGCTATATGATCATGCTACATGATAGAACACAAGGGCAAAGAATTTCAATTAACCCAGAAGATCTGTCTGATGCGTACACACACTTACTTTGATTCTACACTTATAATACTCCCTTTCTACTGCCTGTATACCTAACTTTGTTATTGCTTATGCCACTATTTTTATATGGTTGTCTTGCAAGGACACTGAGAGCTGCTGTACTGAGTCAAATTCCTTGCATGTCCAACCATGCTTGGCCAATAAAGTATCTGAATCTGAAAGGGTACGCAGAAGGTTTTTTTATGGATCAAACCATAAAATGATTCAAGTCTGGATATCAATGTTTATTATTTTTTTCCTGAAAAGCATTTTTCAGAGGCTTATAATCTGATTGGGGAAGGACATGCTGCACAGAAGTTGAACCCCATGACATAACAATCAACCCACATGCTCACTACGGAGCCACTCTTGGGACAGATGGTTATGATTTCTGCATTTTTCTCTAATACACATTTTGGAGGATTGTTTTGCTAAATAATGGCAAAAATATTTAAATATATATGTGAACACATACATAGAGATACGACATGTACATTGCAGTAAGCCATTTCAAAATACAGTAATGGTTTATTAAATAACTCACAGCTGGTTAGGTGCACACAAGAACCTAAGCCCCAAACTAAAACAGTTGACCTCACATATTATGTCAAAATACAGTTTTTAACAGAAATAAACCACAGTTGGATGGGTACTCAAAACCAGCTTAACCACATTCAGGCTTAATGAATTGCACAGCTGTCAAATGTTTCCTCTCTTATCAAGTTTAGATTTTTAGAGATGCTTTATTAAGTCGCAAATCAAAAATAGCAAGAGATTGGACTGTGAGTCTTTCCCGCCATTCTCATGCCCATGTCAGTCCTCTTGTGCTAAAAGAGAAGATAATATACAAGATTGTGGAAGGGAGAGTTGTTTTTGAAGTGCATGTTTTCTGACTGACCTCACTTTGATGTTCTCCTGTCAGGTCAACTGAAGCTTTATGCCTTCAGAAGTGAATAAAAATGCCCCATGCGGAGACAATGAAAATATCTCGACAAATTGGCCATCCGAGCAGTAGTCAAAGGAAATTCAGGGATGGCATTGAGAAGAGAAGAGACTTCATTACATCCAAGACTTTCACTATCAGGTTCTAAGTTGGAACATTTATAGCAATGTCAAGGAAGGCATCCATGACTTTGCTGAAAGTACCTTATTTCCTTATTATCATTTCCATTGATCAATAATAAATGAGAAATATGACAAAAAATGACAGGATATGACCCAACAGGCTGGAGGAATTCTGGAAGTTGAAGTCCACATGGCTTAAAGTTGCAGAGATTGACCGACACTGGACTAGGCTAACAGTCAGGAAGCTCTGGTTCAACTTTTTTTTGGTCATGAAATTCGGTGGGAGGGGTATCACTGCTACTAAGCCAAAACCAAACACATATATTGTGTGAATCCAGCCATCCTGTTTTGTGAACTGTGCTTTGTGATTCAGCATGAAGTTTGTACCCAGCCAAATGTGGCTTATTTGATAAATAATGACAGAGCAAACCATAGGCTAATGCGATGCATTTAATCAGATAAGTTACGGGCTTTAGGCATATCATCCTTTCTTGATTATAGGCCTCATTTTGTCAAGTATTATTCACTTGCTTTACAAGGTTGCAAGAATTCTAGTCAAAGAGTGCTTTGATCACTAAGAGCAAAAGGACAGATCTGCTGTATCACACCAAGGCTTTCCATAGTGGTCAACCAGATGAAATCCACTTGCCATGCATGACTGAACCTCCAGACAACCCTACGTGAAAAACTGAGAAATCTTCACCTACATATTGCTTGCTCCTCCCTCTCCCGTTGTTCCTCTGATGCTCCAATGGCAATATAATCTTCAAGACCTTATGGAGCTTCCTTACCCAACCACTTTCAAAAGCATCCACATCTGTGTCCACCTGTGGCTGTATCTTGTGGGGAAAAATCCCATAATTTAATTTTGTAATTAAAGAAGCCCTTCCTTTTTTTCTGTTCTAACTCTCCTTCCAATCAGTTTCACTGGGTGACTTCTGATCCGAGTTTTTTAAGAGAGAAAAATGTTTTTTCTGTGCTACACATGATTTTCAAATCCTCAATCAGGCTCCCTCTTCTTTTTTTCAAGTAAAGAGTCCAAAACATTCCAGCTTTTTTTTGCAGGGAGCGTGTTTGATTCCCCAGATCATTTTGGATATAAACTTTTTCTAGGCTAACTGTATCCTTTCTTAAATATGGCAGCTAGAACTATATATGGTATTCCATATGTGAACTTAATATAGATTTGCTTTATTGCATTACAACTTTGGTAATTTTCATCACTGTCACACACTGAGTTGACATTTTCACAGAGTTCTCTACAGGAGCCCAATATCTTTTCCCAATTAATCACAAGAAGCTCAACCCACCTCTGGGTTTCTGCAAATGTAGGGTTTTCTGATCCACCATGCATCATGTTGCATTTATTTAAACTGGATCACACTTGCCTTTTGACTATTCAGTCACTTCATAATTATTTCTGGTTTTTATCCTTTTATCTGCAAACTGCAGCTCATAGTTCACTCAAAATCATTCCAGTTCCTGTTCTCCCCCATAGGGAAAACTGCCCATCTATTCCTATTCTGTGCTTTCTGATTTTTTAACCAATTTTTGCAGAAAATTATGATTTTTAACCAAATTGCAATCTTTAAAAGGACAGGTCCTCTTGTCTTAAGACAGTGAGGTTTACTGAGTTTGAAGAGTGGATACTACAAGGTACATATTGTCCAACATATAGCTGCCCTGAGTTGCTTGTAATGAGATGGGCAGTGTATAAATCTAATAAATAAATAAATAAATTGTTAGTTCTTTCACTGATTTTGGAGACTGAGAGATGGAAGAAGGGGAGAGATACAACTTACCAACTCTGGGAGGGGGAGAGGCTGCAGGGTATCACTTTCTCTGGTTCTTTAGTTTTCTTGACCTTTACTTGTGGCCGCTCATGATCAGGACTCCAGTCCTGGACAGCAAGAAAGGAGAGGAAGAGGAGAAAACATCAAATCTGAATTTGGGCTGCACTTCTTGACAGCCCCTCATTAACAGAATGATAAAGAAGGAGAAAAATTGAGAGTGGTTAGTGATCAAAAGGACAGTGTTGAAATACTGCTGAGCATTGTTTATAGCTACCCACTGGAGGGCTCTAAGCATTGCAGCATGAAAAGCACTACAGTATTTTGAAAAAACCCAAAGTGGGTTTTCAAGCAAGAAATTATCTCAAGAGATGGCTGGCAGCTATTCCAGAGGAGAAAACTAAGAGCTACACTTCCAAAAAAAAGTACTGCAAACTGCATGGAGCTATAATAAAATAATACATTTTCCCCGAGAAAAGTTTCCATCAAAACCAGCTGGGCAATTTATTTCAGGGTTTTTCTTAAATGCCCCCAACAATTTTAGTATTATTTTGGAATTTTTCTCTTGACTTGTCTGTGTGGCATACAGATAGCCCTTGAATTTTGACCATTCGTTTAGCAACTGTTAGAAATTATGATGGTACTGAAAAAAGTAACTTACAACCTGTCTTTGCACTTACAACCATTGCAGTGACCCCACGTCAAAATTCAGGCACTTGGCAGCCAGCATGTATTTACAATGGTTGCCTCAGGATTATGTGATTGCCACGTGCAACCAGACAGCTTTTGACAAGCAAAGTCAATGGGGGAAGCTGGATCCACTTAAAAACCATGTAATTCACTTAACGACAGTGGCAACAGATCTTAAAGTTGGACACGATTCAAATTCTGGTCCCAAATATGGTCATAAGTTGAGGACTACCTGTAGTCACTAGTTCTCAAAGGCCATAAAAGGCTCCTGAAGTCTTCCTTCTACTGGGCACCATGTGCCAGAATATACAGAATCCTAGAGAGAAATGTAAGTGTAGGAAGTTTTGCACTATCCAAAATTAGATGTCTTTTATACTCCATCGGGTGCCAAGAAGCTTTTTATAGCAATATCCTATAGTTACCCTAGAAATAAATGCAAAGTTCAGTGGTGTAATTAATTAAATCAGACTGCCAGCCTGAAAGATCTGAAGATTCCTAAATCCAGCGGCGGGGCTCAGCGCTGACTTTTCAACCCGTAATCTAATTTGTGTGGCGCTGAGCCATACCTAGAAGAGGTATGACTGGGATGTTAAACAACAGCAGTGATCTTTACCTCTTCCAAAGGTATTCCTGCTAACTTGCCAAAATAGGGACAATGAGATGATTGTTGGTGTCAGACAATCTGAAACACTTCCCGAGCTGCCGGCTGTTGTGTCACAGTGAAAGTTAAAGAACACTCCTTGGCTGTCAGCCTGAAGGGTCTCATGAGAAAGAACTCTTTGTTTTTGATGAACAAAACAGCACAGAGACGTGAAAGCATCTGGCTTTAGAATCAATTAAATCCTGGATTGCTTTTTTGTTACGGGGCACTATTAGTGCGTTAGGATTTTTCCTCTCTGTGCATAAATGGAAACAGGAAGGATTCTCGAAGCAGCATGCTCTTCTCTTGTCGTTAAAGGAGAAACGGTTCCCACCTCAAATTTTGGCCAGTTCATGGGCATTCCTGGACCATGTCGGTTACGCCACCACTTAAGGTCCTCTTGGTCATTTATCTCCTCGATGGCCTGATGCAAGTCATTATAAACAGCTTGGATGCTAAAGAAAAGGAGAAAAAGAGATGAGGGGAATATTCACACACACACACTCACACACACACCCCTTCCCAGGTAGGAGCCATGTGCGCAAAACAAGTCTGACTGAGGAGGCTTCCCTCAAGGCTTTTGCAATGTTGTGAAATTGATTTACAGGTTTTACAAGATGCACTGAGCGGCAACATTTGCCATATGGAATTCTCCTGTGCTTTCCAACAATTAAAAATATCCCAGAGAGAAAGATTATGTTTTGATCGATAGTGCAACCTGGAGCTTTTCAGGAAAGTTGGCTACAAGGCAAGGCAGGCTGCCGTTTTAATAGCTAGATTGCGGATGTAGGAAAATGGATCAGATGGGTGGGAAGCAAACCGAGGTACATATTTTGGGAAGAGATAAGATTGGCGTGTTTCTTCCTGGGAAACACGCCAAGGTATAGCTGAAGTAGCTCCAATTCTAAAGGTCAGGCAATGAGATGGAGGATCCTGGAGAACGGAGGCTTTATTGGTAGGAGTGGTGAAGGCAAGAACAGGCTAGGCACAGATTGTCATGGAGAAAAGCTCTCTGTGTGGTCACTAAAAGTCAGACTTGATGGCACATCATAAATGAATCAATCACATCATGAACTAGCCTGCCCTCCAGAGAGGACCTGTCCTCCTGGATGCTGGATATGGATTCCTGGCTAAAAAGGGTTCAGTCCTCCAGAGGTGCAGTATCATCATTGACCATTAGACGGAGCGATACGGCCAAGGGTGACCACTGAGGAGGGATCAAAAAAGTCAAGATGTACAGTTGAAGCCGCCACCATCTTGAATTTTTTGACCCCCAGATGACTGACACCGCCTTCATCCCCTTGAGTCTACCTATCTACGGGAAGCTGTGGATACCTTCTGCTGTTTTTACCAAAATGTCTCGTTCCGCTCGTCATGGTTGTACAGTGATGAAGTCAGAATATGCTTTCAAGTGGATACTATCATGCTACTGTAGCCCTCATACAACTTTAAGATATGTGGGCTTCAACTCCCAAATTCCTCAACCGGCATGAAATAAAATACATTGGAGTAAATAAATTTCATAAAGAGGGGGCGCAGTGGCTGAGCGGTTAAGACGCTGGACTTGTTGGCCAGAGTCAATTCTGGACTTGTTGGCAGTTCGGCAATTCGAGACCCAAGTGCTGCCACGTAACAGGGTGAACTCCTGTTATGCACCCCAGCTCCTGCCAACCTAGCAGTTCGAAAGCATGTAAAAATGCAAGTAGATGAACAGGTGGGAAGGTAACAGTGTTCCGTGCACCTCGGTGTACATACATGGCTATGGAAGTGTCTTTGGACAATGCTGGCTCTTTGGCTATGAAACCAAAATGAGCATGGCCCCCTAGAGTCAGCTACAACTGGCAGAGGAAACTTTATCTTTAAATTGCATAAATAATAAAAAGAATGTCCCTGGTCCCTTGTACCCAATAATGGCCATCTTACCACCCCTTTCACGAGGAACGTTTTTTTCCATGAGAGAAAATCTGCTGTATGAAGCTTAAAACAGATAGTCCTCAACTTATGACAAGTCGCTTAGCTACCACATGGGGTAGGGGTGGGGATTGTTAAGCGAAGTGATGACTTGGCCACCTTGCTTCATGACCCTCTTGACTTGCAACCATAACGGTCAGGCTCCATTATGGTTGTAAACTGAGAACTACTTGTATCAACTTCATTTTAGCAAATGGATCTGAACAATGCGACACCGGCTCTGTGTGGGATATAAGTCTATAATCTCTTGAGATCTCAAGGATCCTTTTTTCCACACCTAGAATCTGCAGTGGTGTCAAGTCGCCGATGCAGGGCCAGGAAGGCACTCTTGAGGAAGACAATCCGCCTCTGCTCCAGAGCCTGCCCCTGTTCAAACACAGTCTCCATTTCTTCCATGTAGCGGGGACTGCAACGGTCGAGCTCTTGCAGGGTCTTCTCATACCGTTCCTTCACCTGTTGACCAGAGCCAAGAAAATGCATGTGCTTTTAGATCCTCCTGTCTCTGGGATCCCCGTCCCGAAGCACATGCTTCCAGATCTCTTGGACAAGGCAATGCTCCTTCACTGCACGCCATTCCTTGTGGCCCATGGTAACCGGGCTGGTTGATTTGGCTCCATAAGAGGGAGAGGGAGGAAGAAACTCATCAGCTTTGGGGAGCTGAATGAGATCTGTGGCTCTCTCTTGCCTTAGATCATGGAACCTGAATGAGTATAGGATGTGGACGGAGATCAGGCGAGAAATGCAGTGCCCGTGGGTGTGAGAATGTGCACTCCCACCCAAAATCCATCACAGCACTCCAAATTAAATTAGTATCGAATGTACGTGCGTGTGAGCGAGTGAGGGATTGCTAAATCTTTACAAATTCATCACATCTCACAGGATTCTGGCAGGCTCATGAGATTTCTGAAATCTTGTGAGATTTTCAGATGAGGTTACCAAAATGTTGTAATATTTGGGCCATTTCGGTGGGGTACCCAGCTTTTGGAGAAGATGACAGCGGGTAGGAACAAACAGAATAATTCTAGAGATTTGTAAGAACTGATTTGCAACAGCGTGGGCAATAATAGTTGGGGGTCTTGTTTGGCTTGTTCATTTTCTTTTTTAAAATAAAAAACATATAAAATCATGTTTTCATGCCTGATATTTGTTATATTCATACACACACATCACTTGTGTAGAATCATGTATTTCAAATTGTGATATACATTTGTTGGTAACTTGCTCCTATTCTGTACTTGTGGATGACTGCACACCCAACATCTTGATGCGCTTAAAAGAGATGTGAGTTGACTGATTTGAAAGATGTACAAGCAATCATTCTTCGTCTCTTTCAAAGCAACCCAGACTTTTTAATGGTCATATTGTACTTCAAACAGATTTTGTATCTAGTCTGCTGTGTGCAGGCAATAATAGCATCGTTCTGCATAACTGCAAGAAACATTGTTTATTTTAAATCTTCATGGATTTTTTTTTATTCTCGCTAGCCCCCAAAGCCCAAAATATTACCCAGATATTAGCAAGGGATCTCAATCATTGCTGGACAGTGAAAACACATTACTGAGAGCGCAAGAGCAGTTTCCACCCACCCAGTCAATTGATAATCTGACAAAAATACCAGGAAACTATTAGCTATCCAGATGTTGCTCAAATGTAACTCATAGCAATCCCTGCCACTCTGGCCAAAGATGAAGAAATCTGGGAACTATAATGGCTAGATGATGGTGGACCAACAGTAGCATACAATAGATGGACATACTAGGCAGAAGTTTGGCCAATGGACTTGGCTTATCTGACAAATTGCCCCACCAGTGAGAATAGAAGTAGGAAAAATCCCCTACCTTGTTGGTTTCTTGGCTACAGCGTTGATGTTCTTCCCGCAGGGTACGTTGCCGATCTGCAGATACTTCAGCCCCCGATGCTGCCTGAATGCCACTCTCTCGCAGTGTGGCAATGTGCTCTTTGCGACAGGCCTTGTGATACAGAGTTTTGGCCTTCTCTGCCTGAATGTAGGAGTTGAAGAGGATGAGAAGGAAGGCAAGGAAATGAAAAGTCAGGGCATTTGAGACGCCGTTGTCCTTGAAATCCTAGTTCTTAGTTTCCATATAGTCTTAATTTATGGACTTCCCTCAAAGCTGCAATCAGTGGGAGGGACATCTATCTAAGGAGCCAGTGCCAACCTCCCACTATTCATGACCTGAGGACTCCATCCAACTTTATTGTATTGCTTCATTTTGGATCTGGATGGAAAAAGAGGGACATGTGCTCTCAGTAAAGATTTATCTGTTCCATCAGATTTCTTCTCCTCCTTCCTAAACAAATCCAAAGCCTAGGATCTTATTCCTCTACCTTTCTCTAATGCTAGAGAACTTCCGACGGTCATATTCTTCCTACCTTCTTGAGCTTCTTTGTCCAGGGTTTCTGAGCCCGCTGGAAACCATTTTCTAGTTCACAAGCCTCCTTGAAGCCCCCAAAGAGTTTGCGGTGATAGGAATCGTGCTGCCAGGTCCGAATGCGCCCAGCATCTTCAGAGACCAAAGCCCTTTGCATCTCCATGTGTAGTCGGCTTAACCGCTCAGAAGCCCCCAGGAAAGCCTGCCATGCCCGGAGTATGGAACCATATGCAGGGCCTAGAAGCAGGGATGGGGTGGTGGGGAGAAGAAGGGCCAGGAAGAGACATTTCATCAATTCTTTCATTGCAGCAAAACGGAGAACAAATTATTTCTCTTGGTTTTGAAGAATGCAATCTTGATGCTTTATTGAGGACCTGGGGAAGTGATCTAGGTAGGGAAGTCACTGAAAATTGGTTGTAGTGATTTTCTCCACTGATACAGATGTTAGTGCATGGGAAGTGAGGGTGGGCAGAGATCCATGTTTAAGCTAGTAGACAGAAAATTGCCCCACTCTACATTTTAAGCCATTTTTCAATCTTGGCCACTCAAAGATGTATGGCCTTCAACTCCCAGAATTCCTCAGACAGCCACGCTGACTTGGCCACACATCCTTGCATGGTCAAGAATGAGAAACACTGTTCTAAATTGAATCAACCAGATGAATGATATGGCAACTGTTGGGGTATCCACAGGGTGTGGTTAAAAAAGTCAAGATAACACCCATAACTGTGTGATCGAAACTCCATCTGTTTTTCAAACAGGATTTTATGATTAAAGTGGCACAGAATATAGAACTTTTTGCAGAGTTTGAGATTGATTTATGTACCACAGAAGGCACAGATAATTGTAAATGGAGAACTATCTGAAAATTGTGAAATTCAGAGAGGGACATGTGAAGGATGTCCCTTATCTTCACTGTTGCTTATTTTGGTTTTGAAGTCCTTCTGAGAAACATTAGACAAGAGGTAAAGATAAAAGGCCTCTAAATGAGGAATCAAAACTTCAAAGCACCTGCCCTTGCTGATGATATGGTATTGGTATTGCAGATTCCATAACTGATATAGACTACATGGTGAGAAAGTGGAAAGAGTCTGGTAAATTGGCAGGTTTGAAAATAAAGAGAAGACAAATATTAGTTAAAATATGAATTGAAAAAGAAAAGGAAATTTTGATTAAAAGAACTGGTTTTCAGATTGAAAAAAGGTTAAATATTTGGGAGTTTGGTTGACAACTATGAATTGAGAACAAAAAATAATTTGTTCTCGACTATATGTTGTTTCAAAACAATTATGGTAAGGTCTGACAGGAGATCAAGTATGATATTGATAGATGGAGTAAACTGCAATTTTCTCTGAAGGGTAGAATCTCTGGAATTAAATGCTTTATCTAGAATGTTATTTCTCTTTCAGATAATGCTGATTTTGGTTAAGGATATTATGTTTAAACAACGGCAAAAGGATATTTATAAATTTATATGGCCAAGCAAAAAAACAAAGGATAAGATTCAAATTGTTGTAGGAAGCTAAAAAAAAGAAGTGGTTTTGGGATTACCTGACTTTAGACTGTGTTATGACGATGGCTGTCTGGTACGATTGAAAGCCTGAATTACTTTAAAAAACACAAGACTCTTGGAACTTGAAGGTCATGACTTGGGATCTGGGTGGCATGCATAGTTGTAATATGAAAAGTTTAAAATTAATCTACACTTTAAACATCATTTTGTTAGGTGTGCTCTTATCAGAGTGTGGAATAGGTATAAAGGGATTTTGCTGCAGAAGATTCCATTATGGCTTTCTCAACGTGAAGCTTTTTACAGGAGGGAAATGACCAAAAGAATTAAATGGATGATGCATGCAGATATTTTCACTTTTGTTGATGGAGAACCTAAATTAAAGTGAAGAGAAGAAATTTTAAGTAAATGTTTCATATGCCATTGGTTTACTTATTAAAATCCAATTTTTGATTATAAGGTTTAAATTGGATAAAAAGTTATGTTTTTGCTCAAGAAAAGCTGGAGTTGGAACACATTTTGTTTACTGGAGATGATCGCTTAATTGCAAAAATGTATAAAATGTTGCTGCATCTGAATCTTGAAGACAAATATGTCAAGGAGTGTATGATTAAATGGGCCAAAAACTTTGGTTATAATATTACTCTAGAATAATGGGGGCATGTGTGGTCCACTGGAATAAAATTTACTTTGAATTATGGTCTCAAAGAGAATTTGTATGAAATGATGTACAGATAGCATTTATCTCCTGACTGATTATCCTAGATGTACAGTCTAATAAATGTTGGAAATGTGCCCCATCTCCAGGTATGTTTTACCATATGTGGTGGACATGTAAAGAAATTAAAAATATTGGTTAAATACAACTAAAGTTATGCAAAATAGTTTAAAATGTAATGCACTAATGAAACCTGAAGCTTTTCTTTTAGGTATAATGGATAAAACAGTCTGAGAAACAATATGGAGAGTTGCTTTTATATATGGTATCTGCAGCAAGACTGGTGTACGCCAGAACTTGGAAGGAAGAGAGGGTTCCCACGGTGGATGACTGGCTTTAAAAACTCATTCATTTGGCTGAGAGGGTGAAGCTCACAGCCCTCTTGAAGGACAATAACTCTTAAGTTTTGGGATGTTTGGAAGTTGTTCCAGGACTTTCTGCTGAAGAAATTTACCAAAGAAATTTTTGTATAAGGACTAGGTGACTAAGAATTTACATTTAAAAATGTAAGAAATATTGTGATTGAAAACAGTTAAGATATTGATATGTTAAGGAATAGAACGAAAGGGAATGTATAATAGGAGTGAAAAGTGAAGAAAAGTGTATAACATAACATGTATGTAGTCTATAGTCTGAAAGAACAGATGTGGATATTATGGTTAAAAATGAAGGATATATATATATAAGGATATAACAGAGTTAACTTACTAATTAGGTTAGAAGGTAAGAGGGGAACATGTGTTGTGGAGAGATATCCATATACAGAGTTAGGTCAGGAACGAGTGAGGGTTTGTTTCCCACCCCTCCTTTTTTCCCTTCCTTCCTTCCCTCCCCCTTCTTTTATTTTTGTTGTATTGTAGACATTATTTTATTTGTTGTTATGTGCTGTTTTATTATGTATCTTATGTTGTGTTTCGTTATTTTTTTGTTTTTCTATGTTGCTGAAAATTAATAAAAATTATATATAAAGAAACTCCATCTGTTTGTTTATGTGCATCAAGGTGCTTTGATTGCAGTGCCATCTTGATTTATTAATTAACACCTCGCAAACGTCAGTGGCCAACTGGCAGCTATGAATTTTCTATCAGGTATGTCAGCTATGCATATGGGCTGCAAAAATGGGCCTCTTGGTTATATAGTACAATGTTTATTATGACTTTTGGCAGGACATTTCCTAACCTTAGTTATTTCTGGGGAACAGACTACTTATCTATGTTTACGGTATGTAATAATATGATGACAGCATTGTTTGGAATGACATCACATGGACTCTAGGAAATATCTATACATTAGGCAATTTAAAACAAAATACTTATCCTGAATTATTTGCAGATGTGTCCTAGCATTTTACTAACTGATCAAGATTGCAGCTTCAGGTATGTTAAAAAACGAAACAAACAAGCATTTTAAGAGCATTCTCATATAATAGATGTTAAAATGCTGCAGGACAAGTCTCTGGAATAAAGAATATCTAGATTTTCTTAGATAAGCAAGGTTTATTCTGCTTTTCATTTGCACAGGCTGTCAGCAGCAACTATCTATGGAAAAACCAGTTTCTTCTGTATGCATCAGAGCAAAGATCTTGCTATCCACATCAGGAATACTTACCCTCCCATGCACCTTATCAAGATGAAGTTATTATTTCAAAGGAAGAAAATTCACCGATGGGATCCTGGGAGTGATCTACCTATCTTTGGAAGTTACAGCTGGCGCTAGTTTTAGGACATGCTATTATTATAACTAGTTATATCAACATCCCGAATAAATAGAGCAGTGCTGGGAACATTGAAAAGAGAATTTTCCTGAAACGTTTTTTGAAATGGCTCCATAGCATGCTCTAGGAATAAAAAGGAAGAACTAAAAGACTGTGAGCAAGAGCAAAGTTTAATAGGCCTTGAAAGGGAGAAAAAGAGATTTTCCCTGCAGCCGAGCTGAAGTATTTTACATCCATGAGATTTGTAGAAAGCTATACACATTTTTGTCCCTTACTTCCTCCATTCTCAGTCACTGCAGTCATCTGACTTTTCTGCAAGGTAATGATCGACAAAACCTAACTGAATTCTATATATATTCTCATTAATCCAGGTCATGTCTTGTAGCAAAATTGCAAAAAAAAATTTCTTTTTACAAACTATCTTCAAAAAGGCAACTGGACTTTTATTTTTCGATGCTACAGAGAAACATTTCAACTCCCATCCAGGAGTCTTCTTCAGCCTCATAGGAAATTATTATTATTACTCTTACCATTCTTCCTTTTTCATATGAGGCTGAAGAAGACTC
>JANHZU010010884.1:380268-393912 GCA_032468055.1 Acrochordus granulatus | reverse complement strand
GATGCTGGGAAGGATTGAAGGGAAGAGGAGAAGGGGACGGCAGAGGATGAGATGGATGGATAGCATAGTCAGTGTGACGGGCATGGTTTTGGGTGGACTTCAGGAAGCAGGACAGGGAGGCCTGGCGTCCTGCAGCCCATGGGGTCATGAAGAGTCGGACACAAGTGCGCAACTGAACAACAGTTTTCTGATATTATTATGTGTGTTCTCCTTTGTACAGTTGACAATCCAGATGCAAATCACTTTCAGTGTGCTGTTGGCCAAATTGTTCTGGCTTTAAAATAATGTTCAGTCAGCACCACTGTACACCAATAATTCTTATTGCAGTCAATGTCATTCATTTTTAATTTTGTCTGAAAACATCCCTCAGGATTTTGACTGACAATAATTCTGTTATAAAGTTTTCTGTGGCTTAAAGCTGTGCAATTAGTATCTGATTAGTTGATATTGACATTTCCTGGCACTTGTGATTTTGCCAGCTGTTTGAGCTTGTGAATACATATGATTATGTCTTTATTCTTTCTGTTTACTACTGCAAAAGGTTATTCATCCCAAGAGAGTCAAAGATTTAGATTTCTCTAAAACAGTTTTGTTTCCAAATATGAGTGATTTATGAAGCATCATCACATTTTTAGTGGTGCCTGTAAGAAGAATTGGTACTGTAGGTATAGATACTGCAGTTATATACTGTATCTTCATCTCTAACCAAATGAAGCATTTTAATCATAATAAAATCATTATTATTAGGAAAAATAATTTAATGGAGCATTTTGCCTCCCTATGGCCAACCATATTTACCTGGGAAACATAATATTCTTCTTGATGCTTTCTGGAAAATAATAGTTTATAGTTCCTTTAACCTTTCTGAGTGCATCTTGAAGTGAATTTTGACTCCATACAGTTTTCTTAGTGACCACATTGTCAAAAGCAGCTCGCGCTGCCTTCTTCTTGGCTCTTGTGCCTACGATAGGATTACAACTCAGTCTCCCACTTTCTAGCCTGTGTTTTAACCACCACGGTAAAATGGCTCTCTCAAGCCTTAGCTGGTAATAAGAATTTTCTCCACAAATTTGAGCCAATGAAGAAATTTGCCTTCAGTTTCATCACATACCCTTGGAAAGGTGGGAGAGACTGTAAATGGAAATGTTGCATTACAAGATTAAACATTAGGAAATAAAGTTGGAGATCTCCGGCATTTTAATCACTGCCTATCAAAACACTGTAAAATTCAAAAGCCTGCATGTTCTTTTATTTGTTTTAGCTCTAAATTTTGTTTTTTTTCCCCCCTGGTGGATGAATGTGGCAACTCAAATTTTGCTGATGTACGAAAAGAATATTTTTATATGGTGCCTGATGTTCTTTTACGATGTGAGATAAAACATCATCTTTTTCACTTTTTCCAGAATATATCATGTATGATTGTATAAACCAATGACCCCTCTCCTTTATTCTGAAACCCCAGGAATTTATGATTAATCTTGATTACAGATAAAGGATTTATGATGACTCAGAGTTTATTATGTGTTACAAAACTACGCAACCCTGTTTCTTATTTATGAAGAAAGTCACATTATGGATAATAATCCTGAGAATATTGCAGCTAAGAAAACTTGGTGGTGGGAGACTATTAGACCACATTGTAAAACATTTCTGATGTAGGGTAAGGATTTTTAAGGGCCCAGTTACTGATTTTTATAGGAAACAATAAGATTTCTGCTGTCACTTTATGTAAGATATTAAAGAACGTATCTTAGGGCAAGCACCTACATCAAGGTAGCTTCCGTAAATTACAAACTTCAGACACTGTTATCAAATCATTAATCCTAAATCCCAATAAACATACATTGATCAGTCACAAAAGCGAAATTAGGACTAGAGGATGTAATCAAAGTTCATTCCTCAGGACTACATTTTTTTCTCTTTTGTTTTTAGAAGACAAAAGATTCCTGCCTTCTTTGGATGCAATTCATTCCTTTGCATATGCATTTCTCATTTTACACCGCCAAGAGTAACATTCCTCATCCTTCATTTTAAGAGGTGTGTACTTCAACTCCCATAATTCCCGAGCCAGCATGCTTTCTGGGAATTGAAGTCCACACCTCTAAAAATCGGCCAGGTTGAGAAGCGCTGGCCAAGGGGCTCCATCAGCTAAATCCTAATCCTCAAGACACAAAAGGGCTCATGGCCCTTTTCCTCTTTGCCTTTATACTCGTTTCTGACGGTATATAAAGACTGGATCTGATTAGAGCTCGGCTTGCTGGCTGGAAAGTCGGCCGCCCGAGTTGAAAACCCGGCGTTGCCGCGCAGCAGGGCGAGCTCCTGCTGTTCCGCCCCAGCTCCCGCCCACCGAGCGGTTCGAAAGCGCGCGAGCGCGAGTAGATCGATAAGTACCGCCCCTTCCGGCGGGAAGGTAACAGTGTCCGTGTGCCTATGGCGTCCAGTCATGCCGGCCACATGATCGCGGAGCCGTCCCAGGCTCTTCGGCTTGGAAACGGGGATAAGAACCGCATCTTAGAGTCGGTCACGACTGGCAGGGTCTCCTTTACCTTTACCACCTCCCTTCGCGCATGCCCATATTGTTAAGCAGGCGGGAACTAGGGGTGCGCGCGAGACCATTCCTTGGCGATGCGCATGCGTAAAACGGCGAGCACGCGAGAGTGCAGTTCGCGGGGCGGGGAGGGGCGGAGATATAAAAGGAGCACGTGCGGCGGTGCTCTTCCTGTTTCGAATGGCGGCGCGCTGCGAGCGGTTGAGGGAGAGCATTCCTTGCATCATTTTTTCTTTTTGGCTGCCTCTGTGATACTTTCAGAAATGAATTTTGTTTAAACAAGACAGGGAAAGTTGGTTGTTTTAAAAGGTCGAGGAGGGGAAAAAAGAGGAATTTTTAGCGAAGAAGGAATAAAAAATAGGATTATGGTATGGACGGGGCTATAGGACCGTCCTCGGAAGGGCCTTGGAGGATACGTATCTCCTGTGTAAGTATTTTGAAATAGAGGAAGGGAATCGATTGTAAAAAGGGCGTTGGAGAAAGACAACCTGTCCTGTAAAGCTTTAAGACGATAGGTTTAAAAGAGGGAAGGTGAAATAAGAGAGAAAACCATGTGAGACGTGGGAAAGGGTGCCTTAAGAGCATGCGCGGTTGTAGTTCTTTGGGACGTGTTAGTAGTAGCTGGGAAAATTTTCACCTGGATGTTGGGTTATTTAGCACAGTTAGGATGATTTTTAGAGTGAGCAATGTGCTGTTCGAGTCCAGGAAACACTTGGCTGAGTCCTATTTCCATCTGGTTTCATGAAGATTGTGCCACTATTAAAAACAATTGAAGAGTTTTATATCTAACATACAGAAAGCCTTAATTTTAAACAGGCCCTCTCAAGTTATTATGAATTGAAAAACTCAGCTATTTTTATGGCAGAAGAAGCTGAAAGACTCCCGGATATTCTTATTAAATGCTTCTCTATACAAAGATTCTAAAACATTTTGAAATTTAATATACAGTACAGGGCTTTTGCTGCTTCCTCAGTCCAGATTGCTGTAAATCTCTAATTGGTAAGTGTTGCTTTATTGGGTTTTGGGAAACAGCTGCTTTAGGGCTTATTAATGGAGAGAGAGAACTATATGAGCTGTGTAAAAGGCAGTGTATCTGGTTCTTCCTTGTCTGTAACCCAATGACTAATGCATATTGGGATATGATTAACTGCTGGGTTTGGGAAGAAAGTAACAGTCATAAAACTTCTGGACTAATGTGAATTGTATTAAGCATTTTTTTTCTTTTCCTTTGGGAGTTGGAGAGGAATATTGCTATATATAATGGGAATAAGGTGGCAACAGGGTTCCTCCAATGATGTTAGCACTGGGCACAGACTACTATGATGATGACAGTGCCCCCCTTGCCTTTGACATCTTGGGGGACTGAGGAACAGAATCCTGGTCTGCCAGTTAGGAAAATTTGTGATCAGGAGGAACCTCTTGGGAGTGCTTGATTGCAGGTGGGGAAGTGGTGATAGGGAAATACTCATTTGCCTCAGTAGGTAAGGTAACCAAAGAGGAGGTTTCTCCCTCTAGATCAGTGTTTCTCAACTTTGGCAACTTTAAGATGTGGACTTCAGTTCCAAGGATTCCCCAGCCAGCATTCCAGCAAGGGAATTCTGGGAGGTGAAGTCTACACAGCTTAAAAGTTGCCAAGGTTGAGAAACGGTGATCTTGTATGTTCTTGTATGTACACTCACAAAGTGCTTGGACAGCGTACATACCTGTTTAATGGATGGATCTGCCTAGTGAAATGGGAAAGCCAAGCAGCAAGGCCAAAAATACTGCCTTGTCTCCCAAATAGTTGAAGTGTGTGTGTCTTGGGTAGTAGATGCAATGATTTTTGCTTTAATGTGACTTTGTGAAAATGATCTAATTTAGTTGACCCCCTCTGTGTCTCTTTTAGATTTGTAGTTGTAATGGTACTGGGAACAGGAAATTAACAGCAAACCACATGCAAGCAGACAGATGTTTCTGCAAGGGGAAGACATAAGGGCAATCCGTATATATAATGATGGTGGATAGGACCAACAAATGTTGTGTTTGAATCATGCCCAAAGATTTGCCCAAAGAACCTTTCACAGGGAAGATGTGCATAGAACCCAAGAGGAAGATGGATCTGCACTCTGCCCCTTAAGAATGGACTGGCCTGTTGGTTCCTTTTTGTTCCAGTACCCCTTTCTCCATTTGACTTTGTTTCTGAGAGACTGGGGACTATGTAGTGGAAAGTGAGAATGTGACATTAAATGCAAAAAGGAAGAACTGTGTTGGACCCATATTTATTTTCCTAGGCTCTGTTTCTCTCTTCTGCCCACTTTCCCTTCCCTTAGATTAGGATGCTGAGTTTACAATCACTAAAGCTTTAGGTGCTGAGTGTTGTAATCATTGATTTTACTCAGCAGGCAAAAAAGTCAGTTCCCGTTGGGAGATGTGTGTGTGGAAATGACAGTAAACAGATGCACTCTGGCTACAACATTGAATTGATCAATATCTCTTTGAATTTGTTCTGTTACACTCAGAATGGTATTGTTTGAGAATTGGAATGTAAACAAAACTCTTGATGATTTCTAATTTGGTTATCTTTATTTTCCATAGACAAAAATGAAAAATACACAACCCCAACATTATATGGTTGTTATCAGGCACCTGCTGGCAGCCGTGATGTGAGCTAGGGTATTTTAAAATGTATGCAGTGTGGCCTCCTAGGACCATTAAAAAGGCTGTTGGTAAGTAATTATGTTTTGTAAAGGTGGTTAGTAAGTTTCACTATCGCAGAATTTATATTCCACCTTTATTTTTTTAAACAACTCAAGGTGGTGAATGTATTTAACATGCTGTCCTATTTTCCCCACAACAACTCTATGAGGTGAGTTGGGCTGAGAGAGTGACTGGCCCAAGGTCACCTAGTTGCCTTTCAGGGCTAAGGTAGAATTATAACTCAAGATCTCTTGATTTCTAGCTGTTTTAATCATGAAATCAAATGGGCTCTCTGGTGTCTATTCAATGTATGGGAATTGAAATCCAACTTATTTTGGGATATTTGATTGGGGATTTGGCTGTCCATATATCCTGTTTGAGATGTTGTGGTGCTAATCTAGTTTGTGTTACTTGTTCCATTCAGACTGAGCCAAATTGCCTGTCCACAGAACAAGAGTACAGAAGATGCCCTAAAGGAAGGATCTTCCTCACCAAGAAGAAACACAGTTTGGAAGCTCACCTGGATCTACTCTTTGGGTTTGGAAGGGGAGGAGGGGATTTGGCATTGTTTATCCATTATGTACCATTTTATTTATTTATATCCCCTTTATTTTTATAAATAACTCAAGGTGGCAAACATATCTAATACTCCTTCCTATTTTTTTCTTCTGCTTTTCATGTGGAAGAGTTGTATACTGAAGTGTCAGCATTAATTATTAGAGCTGATTAGAAGGTATTGGAAGGTTTACTTAAAGTGCTTCACGGGTGAATAACTTTGCTATGTGTACTGAAGTTGCAAAGGGCAGTAAAAGTAGTCCTCAACATACTCCCACAATTGGGATCAGAATTTATCTTGTTAAGCAAGGTGATTGTTAAATGAGTTGCACCTGATTTTACCTTTTTTTGCTACAGTTAAGTGAATCATGCAGTCATTAACCAAATCCAGCTTCCCCATTGGCTGCTTGAAAGCTAGCTGGAAAGTCGCAGATGGCAATCATATGATTCCCAGGATACTGCAGCCATCATATATACATGCAGGTTCTGGTACCTTCACACCCATCTGAGTAAATGTTTGGTGGTGGTGCAAGGCATGCCTTAATAGGGGTTAACTTCCTAAACCCACCCTTCAAGTGTAGTTGTCCTTTTCTGCTCTATCCCTGCTCCTAGTAGCAGATGGAAAGGAAGAATATCTTAGGAAAAGGGTAGCTTCCTTTGAAAGTCTGTGCAGGTTATGAAAGCATAATTCTGGGGAGAAAGTCTGCCCAGTATCATATGATGCAGTTGATTGTGAATCCCTGCTATAGATGCTACTTAAAACTGGGTCAGGCTGTCCTAGGTAGCCAAGTTCACTGGCTGGGAAAGGAACAGCAAAAATCTATTATTGTAGAGGAGAACGTTTGACTTGCAGAAAAATGTGATCTTGTGCCTTTTATTTATTTCATTAAATGTACTATAGCTGCCCAGCAAAAGTAGGGAACTCCCAAGTGTTGTTTTCAAGGATACTGCATTTCCATACAGCTGGGTATCTGCAACCTTCTCTGTTCCCAGTGTTTTTGGGTGGTCTAAGTATCTTGCTGGCCCTTTGAGAGATCCCAAGTGAGAGAATATAGTTCTCTTGGGAGTTCATGGCACCTGCAAGTTCTAGTCATCAAATCCTACAATAAAATACTATTTTTGTACTAGTCTCTGCAAATTAATTTACTGGCACTAAGCAAAGGGTAATTTATTACATTTATATGTTGCCTATCTCATCAGTAAGGCAACTCTTAAAAGGGTAAATATAGAAGTTAAAATTGAATTACGTAAGAACCAAGATGATAAATGGTAGGAGGTGAGGTTACCTTTATTCCATTATCATTTCCAGCAAGGAGTGCCTCCTTCAGGGCATCAAACCTCCTGTTAAAAAGTCAGGAGTGGAAGCAGGTCTCAACTCCAATGGCAGAATGATCCACAGGGTGGGGCCACAACGGAATAGGCTCTTCTAAATCCCACCAGCCAAAATCCTTGACAGGTGGGGTCTGAAGTAAGCCCCTTCTGCTGGAGCAGGTGATGGGCTCATCACATCAGAGTGAGACATTGGATTCATGCCATTAAGGGCTTTAAAGGTGGTAACCATCAGTTTGAATTGGACACAGAAGCAAACTGGTAACCAACTGTGACAACGCTGGTGTTATATGTGCCACTTTAGGGGTCCCAGGATTGTCCACTGCAATCTGCACCAGCTGTAGCTTTGAAATGTTTTTCAAGGGTAGTCCTATGTCAAGGGCATTGCAGTAATCCAACTGAGATGAACAGAGCATGAGTCACTATACAGGGTTTCAATCCAGATGAGGTGCAGCTGGTGCATAGTACGAAGTTGTGCAAGGGCTCTCCTAGCCATGAGTGCCTGCTCTTTGAGAGGAGTGATTAATCTAGAAAAATCCCCAGACTGCACACTGGGTCTGTCTGGGGTGGTGTGAACCCATTCAGAACTAAAGATAGCAAAGAACTGGATCCTGAGGTTCCTTGCACCCACAGCTACTCTGTCTTACCAGAGTTCAGCGTAAGCCTCTTGTCCCCCATCCAGACACCCACGGCCCTCAGGCCATGTGAAAGAGCAACTACAGAATCACTTAGATTACCAGGGATAGAGTTGTAAAGCTAAGTAGTGTATTCTAACTGGCAAGAATAATGAAGAAAACTTCCACAATGATGAGTTTTCAGCTATTCAGTTGGTTAGGCACCCAACGCAATGCTTAAAGGGATAGCCATCTACTAGGGATCTCAGAAGCATAGCCTGGAGGTGATGGAGCTGAACCTACATGGTTATGCCACAGATTTCACATGGCATTTCAGTGTGCGTGCTTCGCATTCCTCTTCCTAGTAACGTGTGCTGGATGTGCTGCTGCTTTTTCCTAGTGACATCCTGTGCTGGATTTACTGCTGCTCATTTCCTGCTGGTGACCTCCAAGTAGTTGTAGCTTAGGAACTGCCGTCACAAAGCTTGGGTCAGCTTCCCCCTTGCCATGTTCTCCCAATTAGAATGCCGGCTGAGTAAGGCAGGCGAGAAGGCTGCATTGCAGCACATCTCAAGAATACAAAAAGTCAGTGTGCTGCTTACTCCGTGAGGGTTGGATGGCTGCCATTCAGCTTATCTTCGTATCACCTCCTCCAGTACAGGATACCCATGCCAATCAGCGCCACGCTCAGCAGACCGACTGCTGCAGCCAGTGCTATTACAGCCCGCCCTGCAAATAGAATATTGGATCAGACCTAAATAAAATTTCAGTTAACTATCTCTGTTCCTAAAGGAAATCAACCCTGATTGTTCATTGGAAGGACAGATACTGAAGCTGAAGCTCAAATTCTTTGGCCACCTAATGCGAAAAGACCCTGATGCTAGGAAAGAGAGAAGGTGAAAGGGTTGGTAGATGATGAGATAGTTAGGTAGCTTCATTGACTTGATGTGCATGGGTTTGGGCAAGCTCTGGGAAGACAGTGGAGGACAGGGAGGCCTGGCATGCTGCAGTCTGTGGGGTTGTGAGAAGTCAGACATGCATTAGCGACTGAACGACAACTCTGTGCCAGGGAGGAGAAAGTGGAAAATCTCATTACCTGGACCACTGTGAGGGTTTTGGCACTCGGCATCCCAGTCCTGTGGGATAGCTGTACGGGTGAGATGAATGAACAGTGGCAGTGGGCAAGGTGTAGGGCAGCCAGGTAAAGGTAGGATATGGGGCCTCTGGTCACTTCCATTGTGGTAAAACATGGCAACACTGAAAGAGCTGAAATGTGAAAATTTAAAAGTTTAGTAATACTCTGGAATCTGCTTTTCCTCTTGATGGATGGTTGGATAATTTGCTCTTTTTTTTCTTGCACAATCCTTGAAAAAGTTCAGGTTCTGCCACCTCAGCCTCTCTCCATCACGATGCTACAGTCTTAATGCGTCAGCAACTACATTTGCTGACAGGTCATTCAAAGGCAGCCGGTGCTGCTGCAAATAATTGGTTTTGGAAGTGTGCAATTGATGCAAAGTCTGGCTTGGGAAGGGTACCATTAGAAAGGAAGAACAGAATTAAATGACAGAATGGAAATGAGCTTGCTTGAGAATCTTTGAGTCTAAAAGTGTCTTTCTGAGCTCAGTATGCAAAATGTTTCATTTTTACATACTTCAGGTAACTAGTAATTATGGGAAGCTAAAAGTTAAATCATCTTGTTTGTGTGTGAATACGGCCCATTTAAGTTGCTTCGGGCTGCCCAAACACGTTTGCTTATGTGTTTGTATCCTGCCTTTTATAATTTTTACAAATAACACAAGACAGTGAACATATCCTTCCTCCTCCTATTTTCCCCACAAGAACAACCCTGTCGGGTGAGTTGGACTAAGAGAGCAAGAGAATGTCTCAAGGTCACCCAGTTGGCTTTCATGGCTAAAGTGGGATTAAAACTCATGGTCTTCTGGGTCCTAGGCCAGCACCTTAACCACTGGACCAAGTGGCCTTTGCAAGTTGCAGCTGTTTTTGGTTCGTAAAATAAATGAATATCTGCCCAGCCTCAGGTCCTCACAAAGCTTTGTATATGTTCATCTTTCTGAAGCTTGTTGCCCTGAACGTGGTGGAGAGCAATGCAGCATGTCTGCATCTTGATGGCTGCAAAAGGAAGACCTGTCCATTCTTCTTCTGTTAGACTTACTGATTGCTTTCTTGGTAGAATTCAAATCCATGACAAGCTGCATAGGGTGGTGGATGGCCATTGTAAACACCGAGGGCTCCCTGCAGAGCAATCAAGGTGCTGTCATGCTAAAGAAAATGAGCAGAAAAAAAATTAATATGTCATTTATATATAAGAACATGCCAGAGCATCCCTTCTTCCCCAGATATCTAATTCCCTTTCTATCCTTAAACAAAACTTAGCATATTAAATTGTACTCAGCAGACTATTAGAGCGGGATTTTGAACAGAGCGCCAGAGCCCTGCGGAAGGAAATTGGATGTTCTGTGTTTTCCAAATGTAGAAAAGTATTAAGATCCAGAGAGGGTCAAAAATTGGGGAATTTTTCTGCTTATATATTCAGGTTTTTTTTTTTGTTGCTTGTTAATGGGAACTGCCCAAAATCATGATGGTCAGGTGGGTGGCCATATGCTTTGAAATAAACATTCAGTCTGATTTCAGAGCGCATAATTGGATTTGATCCGTTCCTCTTTGGATTCCTCTGCTTATTTTAAAATATGTCAGCTCAGCTGGCTTAGGAGGGAGGGAGGTAAGGTGCCATCTTTTTCTGATAAGCCTTGATATTTTGCTTTAACAGCACCCCTACAAGGCAGCAGCAAGAATTCACAAGATTCTGGGAAAATGATCCAATTCTGTCCTAAAGCAATTCTGGACAGCAGGTAATAATAGTTGCAGAGAGAGGAGAAGATTGCTCTAAACTCTGGATGATCCCCTTTTCTGAAGTGGATCTTTGCAGCTTTAAAGAACCGGAGAACTTACAGCAGAATACATTATCATCTTCAGAGGCAGATCTTGGCACACCGTTTTGGAAAAATTGCTCAAAACAGCACCCAGCAGCAACCCTGCAGAGAGGAAAATATGCTAACATGATATTCCCAAATAGATGTGACATTCAGAAGGACACAGGACTGAAAGAGAAAGCACACTACAGCTTAGAAGGGGCGCGGGTCCTCATCGATTCTCCAGCAAACCTGGTTCTGTTCTGGCATGTTAAACAGCGATCCGCGCCACATGGTGGTGCTATCAAGTTGATATCTGAAGGCTAGCTGCTGGACGCTGAAATGCAGAATTCCCAATGCATCCAGGATTGTAGGAATTATGCGCTGTTCCCTGCTAGTGAGCAATACCCTCACTCAGCCATCATTGTGGACAGAAGTCTTCTCATGGCTGTTAATCTGGAATAATTATGGTTGCATCATTGCTAATGGGGAAATGTGCCAAATTCAGCGTAACGTCCACTCGGATATATATTTTATACGTTCACTTTTTAACTTAGCATTTAATTTTTAAGTTAAATATTGATTCCAAACAGAGCAAATAATTCAAATTTAATTGTACCTCCGGTGAATCGAGCCTTCTCCTGGGCAGCATGCATTCCCACATGGGCTTCAATGTTAAACCTTTCTATCTCTGAGAGAGTTGCCAGAACTTGTGGTGTAGCCCAACTAGGCAAAGTCATATTATGGGCTTTCTATGTGGAAATTAAAAAAAAAAGCAAAGGAGAGAAATTCATCATTACTAAAATCATCATCTTGCTATAATGTACAGGTAGTCCTTGAATTGCAACCGCAACTGGGACCAGAATTTCCATGGCTAAGCAAGGCAGTTGTTAAGTGGGTTGCACCTGATTTTACAACCTTTTTTTGGCACGGTGGTTAAGCAAATCGCTGCAATTGTTCAATGAATCATGCAGTCTTTAAGTGAATCCGGCTTCCTCTGTTGACTTTGCTTGTTGGAAGCCAGCTGAGAAGGGCGCAAATAGTAATCATGTGACCCTGGGATGCAACTGTTGTGGATATACGTTGGCTGCCAAGCTCCCAAATTTTGATCCGATCCTGGGGATGCGGGCGGGATGCTGCTACAGTCATAAGTCACTTGTTTCAGTGCCACGAACGTCAAGCGATTGTGAAATAAAATGGCTGTAAATCGAGGACTACCTGTTATGCAGTATCTTACCTGGCAGAAGAGTGTGTCATGCACCTTCCAGAGGCCTCTCAGCGTCAGCTGCTCAGACCTAAGCCCCGTATAATTAGCCATCCTCCGCATAAAGTCCTGCAAAGAGGGAAGCAGAAATAATGGATCCGAGCTTCGCCATGCTCAGTTATTTCCGTCTCAATTAATCCTGCCTGCTGGCTTGCATTCATTGCAAACCTTCAAGGTGAGCCTAGCAGGCGTGCGCGATTTAGGAGGGAGGGATGACTGTTTTCCCAACCCTGCCAAATCTGTCTGGCAGGGGTTCCTCGCTGTAGTGGCCACGGTGGTTTCTCTCAGAAACCCCTCCATCAAATCCGGGTCCAATTCCCTCGGTGGCTTGATCCACCCCGACACTACCGTCCTTGCCTGAGACGTTACGGCTGTGCTGTGGAGCACTTGAAATTTGAAAATGTTTTTTCTTCCGGCAAGTACAGACCACATTACCCTGAGCCCATTCTTCCATGAAGTCAGCCTACCGTATCCCATCTCAGAGTAAACCATGTGTAAATCACTACCGATTGCTTTGGGGCCAGCGCTGGCTCGAAAGAAACGCTTCTACTTTCAAAAAGCTTCTCTCCTTTTAATGCCAGACTAAAGCCTGAGTTCCTGATGCGCACGATGGGTCCTCTGAAAAGGACGGATGCTTTCTTTTCAGCACTTCTGTCTAGCATCGCGTTGTCACCCATCTCAAACAAAGCACAACCTAAACGTGACGAAGGAGTTGAGGAAGACGCGTCCTTTAATCTGCTAAATAGCCCAACGTGCGCATAGTAACCTCACTGTGCAAATGCTGCAAATTAGCATAGGTTTTTTTAATGATCTCACTTTTCCTAGATTTTGATTTTTTTTCCTCCTGTTTCATGCTGTTTTGTTGTTCGGGACCCAGAGATGATGCAAAACGGATGGATGGTTGGTTTCGAAACAGAGAATGACAACAGTTTGTGTTGTTCACTGTCAAATGATACAAACCACTGCAAGTGACATACAATTCATGTCAATCTAATTTAATTGTCTTGTCTGGAGGACTTCAGGTGCAACAGACTTGTCTGTCATTTCAAGATGTCCTGACCGTTATTTGATGTGTTACGTTCTGTCTACTCTACTGGAGTCCATAAAATGAAGTTTCACCGCACCGCTATAGTTTTATCTTCTGGTTCTCATAATACAGTTTAACCAATCCAATGTTTTGGATTTTTACTTATTTTTGAGGCCACTTTGGAACCAACCACAGAAAAGGTGAAATAAGAACATTTTAATCAGCGTTATAGGACTTGTGGTCTTCCACGTGTTGCCGAATAGTATCTCTCACTGTTGACCATGCCTTTAGGAGCTACTAAGTATTGTGGTTCAGCTACATTTGAAGACCGCTTGTCTTTCTCAAGGATCAATCACCTAAAAGCAGAGTTTATACAACATGCAAAATTAAGCTAAAATGAATGTGCATAATTTGCTTCCTAATTAGTTTAGGGGATCCAAACATCTTAGCGTATTGTGTGAATCAGACATCACATCAAGCATAATATAGTTTCTTTGTCTGGACATAGCATGTAATATGAAATACGAATTACTTTTTGTAATGTATATCAGGACCGCAACTAGACAGAAGACAACCTATTTCCTTTATCTACCATGATTAAAAAAGACATAATTACAACCAAACTATCTTGACTTAATACCGAAGTGGATGGCTGGGGCAATCCCCTTGTTTTGGATGGGAACCTTGAAGCAAATTGTATA
>JANHZU010010884.1:355376-366776 GCA_032468055.1 Acrochordus granulatus | reverse complement strand
CGATCTTATATGAGTATGAATATATATGAATATATACATATGAATATACATACATTCATATGTATATATTCATATATGAATATACATGAATATATATATGAATATATATATATTACATTCATTAGCAGTATCTTGGAAAATTAATGTCTTCTGTCCAAAATTACACTGATATTTTTGACAATGATTCTCTATTTTCCTCCCGCGCAGTGTCAGGCACCGATTTTGATCTGTTTGATGCTCTTGGTGAGACTACAAGAGCTCCCCAGAGACATCCAGAAAGACAAGGTAAGCAAAAACTGTAAAAGACGGAAAATGTGGAAAGTGGAAACCTAGGTCAGCTGCTCCCAATGCTTATTCTTTTGGCATCTGGAACTTCAACTCCTCTGCAGATGTCATATGAACAATGCATTGCAATTAAAGGCCAGCACAGCTGCAGATGACCCATGTCTCATTCTGTAGAAATGGGAAAATCCCTTACTGGGTTTGCTGAAACCGAGATTAGCGTGTTTATCTTTTATCATTTATCTTTGAATGGGAGAACCCTTAGACTCCCTGAAAATCAGCGGTGATCTCTCTTCTTTCTATTTTCTGTTGTAGGGTGTGTTGTTGAGAGCCAACTTGGCCTAGTCATTCAGGCAGAAACCAGGAGACGGTGAATTCTAGGTCTGCCTTAGCCATGAAAGCCGCCTGGGTGGTTCTGAATGCATCGGCATCTCTCAACCCAAACCACCTTGCAGGGTTGTTGTTGTGGGGGAAATAGGAGGAGGCAGGCACATTAAGTATGTCTGCTGCCTTGGATTATTTATAAAAATAATAAAGGTGGGATATAAACAAAAAATAATTAATTGCCTTGGGCGCAATCCCGGAACAACTGGCGCACCACTTGAACACCATCGGCATTGACCACGTCGCCATCGGTTGATGGCGAAAGTCAGCCTTACTCGGAACAGCTTCCGTCCTGCGACGATACCGTTAACGCTGTCAAAGAACAGCACCCGCCTATCCCAGGTCCTTGGGAAGGACTTGAGAGGTGGACAGAAGTGCCAAATCTCGTCTAAACATCTGGCTGACTGAGTGACGAAAGATCAGCGCATCACAATAATAATAAGTTTAAATTCGGATACGTTGGAAAGAGGTTTTTTTTTTCAGGATAAGAAAGGGTATTTCCGGCAATTTTTTCCTGCCAGCAAGATAAGTTTTAAAGCACCTTTAAAATTGACGGAAAAGAGGATGAACAAAGCAGCAGCCATCTGGACTTTCCTTTACACTTATTTCTTCGATAAATCAGCTGTTCTAAAGGTGCCGTCATTCTGGAACCTCAGCCAGTGAGATTTTTTTCCCACAATGGAAAATCCTGCTGAGATGAAAAAAGATTCACCAGTTGAATTGTTCTTGTTAGGAAGCGGTTAAAATGCAGGCAGGCTCTGAGCTGGACGCGGGCTGCAGTGCATTGAGAATGGAAGAAGGTGGCTTTGGCTTTGAAACGAGAGTCTTCCTTTGGTCCTTTCTCTCCAGAGTGTCCAAACGTTGCCCGAGACATTGTGATCCTGATTGATGGATCAAGCAGCGTCCGATCTTCCGAATTCCACACGCTGAAGATGTTTGTTGCACACTTCTGCAAATCCTTTCCTGAAGATACCCGGGTGAGTTGGAGGGGTGAAGAATCCCGAAGAGGGAAGAGTATCTGATGTGCATTGCGTTCTGAAGCCCAGAGGATGGGAGGGCATCTCCTTTTGGGAAAACGTTTTGTTCTTCTGAGCTGGTTTTTCGTAAAAGCAGGGTGAGGCACCCCATCGTAGACTTTGGGAGCGGGCTATTCCTTTGTGAGTCAACTTAAGAAATGGTGAAAAGAAAAGAACCGCCCAAAAGCTTTACAGTTTAGTTTGTAGAGACAAAATAAAGAGAGAGGGGGGGAAAAATGAAATAAAAGCAAAACATCAAGTATTAGGGGGGTCAGTGTCCATTGCAATAGATGTACAGATAGTCCTTGACTGATGACTCAGTTCCAGAATTACAACGGCTGTATACCGCCATCGCCACCCGTGGTTATAGGATCACATCTTTGGTGCTTGGCAACTGGCTCACCTCTAGCGCTGTTTGTAGCATCCTTGACAGTTGTTGGTTTCTGGTGTTTCCTTCCAGTTTCTGGCAAAGAAATGTGCATCGGATCAAATCGATTCGCTTCATGACAATTGCAAAAATTGTCGTCAAATCAGGGCGTGGTCACATGGTGACCTGCTTCATGATCCTACGCCTATAATTCTGGGCTCAATTACGGTAGTGAAGTCAACTCCCAACATAAAATGCAGTTCACACAACCTAACAGCTGTTGCTCTGGGTTTGGGAGAGGGAGGCAGAGAACGGCAAAAGACCATATAGATTAAATAAATAAATAAATGAAATAAATGGGAACATTTCTTTAGATAAGGTTAAGGCAAAGCAGGGAAGAAACAATGGCAATTGCCTTTCCAGCGAGGGCCCTTTGGGTGTGTTTAATTCCGATACACACAACCCCTAGTCCAGATGGCTAAGCCTGCTTGATATGATGGCACGGAAGCTGAAGCCAAATACAGTATATCAGGTTCGGGTACTTTATTGACCGAGTTAGTCAGACGCATGAGGACTTCCGTGCTTGCAGTCGAGGAGTTGGGAAGGACTTCCAAAGTTCCGGCAGGGGAAAAGCTCACGTTGCATCATAATCATGGGAACATTTCAACACATTCCCGGGCCAGGGGAGTTGAATTCATCACAGCCAGGGAAGTGCCGCTTGAGGGCAGTGGCTGCCTTGTGGCTCGGTCCTCACAGTTATCAGGTTTAGGTCAAGGAGCTGAAATGCAGAACTGCCAACGTGCCGAGACTGGACGTTTGCTACCACAGCAGCCTTAAAAATAGTAAAATACTTGCAATTTATTCTCTTTTATTTCTGGAAAGGAGGAAGGGATATGTGTTTAGACCAGCATTTCTCACCCTGGACGACTTTAAGAGGTGTGGACTTCAATTCCCAGAATTCCCTGACTAGCACATGGCTGGGGAATTCTGGGAACTGAAGTCTACACCTCTTAAAGTTGTCCAGGGTGAGAAACAATGGTTTAGATGTACACCAATTGCTGGATGGCCAGTGAAAGTGATTCTCTCTTTCTTTCCTTTCGTTCCGTCCCTCCCTTTCTTTTTCTTTCTCTCCCATCTTCGTCCTCTCTCTCCCTCTTTCCTTTCTCTCTTTCTCTCTCTCCTGCTCTCCCTCTTTTCTTTCTCTCGCTCTCTCTCCATCTTTCATTTCTTTCTCCCTCTCCCCCTCCCTCCCTTTCACTTTTATTAACCAGCGACAGCAAGTGGCGATTGGCTAATGGTCCTTACGAGCGCTAGTTTCAACAAATAGACATAACCGTATTCAAAATGCCCAAATCTCAAAACGGATCTTAAAATAGCCAGAAACAAACCAGTCCCAAATGTATTTTGAACTGGATTCATAAAAGCTGAGGGACGGGCGAACAGACCATCTGAAAGGCACCAGCTTGGGAAAGCCTGACTTTGCTCTTGAGGAAACACAGCTGATTTATTGCACAAATCAAAATGAATTTTTCGGAAATTCCAGATGGCTGCTGCTTTGTTCATCCTCTTTTCTTCCCCTGCCTCAGTTCTCCGTCCTGCAGTTCTCCAACAGCATTCGGGAGCATTTCGACTTCAAGCGTTTCCAATACTCCCAAGACCTCAGCTATGTCCTGCAAGAAGCCCGTCAACTGGGTGGCTCTTCCTACACGGCCACTGCCATCAAGAAAGCTGTGTAGGTCTCGGGGCGACCTTTCCTGCTCCCCAGCCCCAGTCTGGGTTCCTTCCTGGCTTTGGTCGGGACGGAGGGCCAGCTTCCCCTATTGTGGATCTGTTGCCGTGGGGGAACCTCCACCCTGGGAAGGTCTGCCATGGGACCATGATACAGGTCTCGAAAGGGAAGCGAGCACTGGCATGTCTATTTGTCTGTCTGTCTCCCCCCCATTTATTAGGGAGCAGTTCACCCCGCAGAAAGGCGCGCGCAGCAACGCCAAGAGGTTCCTGGTGATTGTGACTGACGGGGATAAATTGGGGGACCCCTTGGACTATGCCGAAGTTGTTCAGGAGGCTGACAAGGCTGGAGTCACGCGCTTCGCTGTTGGGGTGAGATTTAGCATATTTGCCCGACTTGTCGTTGACTTCTGCATTTTGCTATCACCTCCCCCCCCACACACACACAGTGATCCGCTTACAACTAAAATTGTGGGCTCTGTTACGGTCATAAACCCAGGGCTACCCGTCTTGTCCGGCTTCACGAGCGTCCTACCGTTTTTGCCCTTTTTTTCCCGTGGGCCGTTTTCACAGCAGGAATCATCCCACCTTCCGCGCGTTGTGAGGTCAACATGTCAACTGTCTGCTTTTTTGCCTTCCCCTCCTCTGTCAGTCAAAGGGTGCCATTTGTGCCCTGATGCAGTCTAGCCTTTTTAAAACCGATGATCGCCAGTCCAACATCATCAGGGAGACATTTGAGAAGCGGGTCGTGCCGTTATCCCTAGTGCGTTACGGGAAGTCGAGATGGGTTTGGGGAAAAAAGTTGCACTCGAAAAACCCAGGCTTTCGGGGACTGAAACACATTATTTCCGAGGCATTTCGGCCTTCTTAGCAGTTTGCCACGAGAGGGGTGGTTCCGGATGCCACGAAGATGAAAGAAGTGGCGCGCCCTCCTTTTCCCCGCTTGCCATGCTCTCCTTTGCCTGTTCAGATACCTGGTAACCCAGTCAGTGGGTGAGCGTGAGGCTGATTACCCCGCCTTCCTCTCTTTCAATTTAACCGTTCTTATTTTGTCAGATTTCATGTTGGCACGGTGGGAGGTTGTTTCAAACCTGCGTGCGCTTGTTGCGTTTGGCCTGTGTGAGCATGAATATGCGCTTGTTGCTTTGGCTGTTGTTTCGTGAACTACTTTCCATTGGCGGGAATGTTGTAATTACGGGGTAGTTTGGAAAGGCACAGATTAATAACTATTACCGCATGTTATCATCATTGCTACCAAAATAAAAATAGTCGTTGGCTCCAGCCCGGTGCTTTATGTGAAAGTCTGTGTGCTGATCCGGCAAAAATAAAATAAAATAAAGGTAAGACGGGGATGGTAAGGAACAGCCCAAGGAGAGCTGAAAGGGGTGGCACAAACCTTTGTCACCAATTTGCCTTCTGCTATATTGATTAATGATAATGAATACTCATTTGATAATAAATACTATATAATAATAATAAATACTATATTTATTAAGAATAATAAACACTGAATCCTAAGGAGGAGGAGTGGATCTGTAATTAACAACATGTGCAAACTGAACACCTATTTATTTTAATTTTATTTATTTATCATTACATTGATGTGCTGCCCAGCTCCCTGTCCCAAGTTTTGGGACAGATCATTGCAGCCATTTTACCAAAAAACCAAGTCTCCCCTTCCCACAGTAACCATTTGTTGGGTATACCCGTATCAGCGCTCAGATTTTCAAACGTATTCAGGAAGGTTGTTTGTCTATGATACGGGTCGTCCTCATGTAGCGACTGCCTCATTTAGTGGTGGTTCACAGTTGCAACGGTGATGACAAAGTGACCAGTCCTCACACATACAACCTTTGCAGGTCAGCAAAGCAAAGGAGATCTGAAGGGCAATAAATACGATTGTGGTTTCACTTGGCAACTGCTTCACGTCGCAACCAAATGACCAGCCCCAGCTGGGGTCGCTCAGCGAGGACGACCTCTGTTTCAAAAACTAAACTTCCTCCGTTCTTTAAAAAGAATGAAGAAATTCAAAATTTCTCAAGCTGGAGTTTCCCAACTGCAACCGCTTTGCAAAGTTTCAAGGGGGGCCAGTGTAGATTTTTGTTTTCTTGCCGGTGATGAAGAGTCTGCAAACTGCAAAGTCCGCAGTTTCCAAAGACTGTTTGGAAACTGATTTTTTTCCCCCAAAAATCAGTCCAGCCTGCTGGTAAAGGTTAATCACTAACTTGTCTGAAACCTGAGGAGGAGGAGGGGATCTGTAATTAACAACATGTGCAAACTGAACACATCCTGTCGGCGCTGTTTTGTGACAAATAATGCACCACTTACCCACAACTGACTGCGTGCCCCTTCATGGCTCCATTTTCCCGTAGCTCTCCTTGGTAAATCCTTGTTTCTTTGCCTTAAACTGAGAATCGGGGTCGTGGGTGGTTCATCGGTCAGTCTCGGGTAGGAAAAAACTTTTTGGAAATAAGGAGGCCTGTTTGGAATAATGACTCAATCGAGATCCATTCATTGCTCCTTCTCAAAAACCCGAAGAAGTTTTGGCCCAAAAACCCCAAGCACATTCTGTTTTGGTCGTGTTGCAAAGACGAAGTGTGATTGGTTGGCGATGGATTCGATGCAGCTCGGCTGTGAGTTATAGACCACACATGCAATCTAGCCACTTTTTGCAATCTTGGACATCTGGCTTGCTTTCACCAATGTCATTGTTTTTTGAAAGTTGCCGAGACCCGTCCAGACACGACAGACTTCAATCTGTTGCTTCAAAACCTGAGTTTTTTTCCTAAACCTTGGTTTAGGAACATCGGCGGGCGGGATCGGAAAAAAAAACATTCTAAAAATTAAAACGAATGTGCAGCAATAGTGAGAGAAGCAGGATTAGCCCCGGACTGTTTTTACAGGCCTTTTGAGATACTCAGAAAAATGCGGTGAACAAAGGACTAATTCGGGTTAGCTCGGGAATCTGTGACAAAAAAACGCAAATACGGCCCTTGAGGGAACACAGCAGACAATATGCAGCCAGGTCTGTCACCGTGCTTAAGGAAAATCCGTGAAATTCAGATTGCAATGTTTCCTAATTCTGGGACATAGATAGCTCCTGAAGCTTCGGTGCACCATCCGAGCGGGCAGAGAGCTAAGTCTGAATGAACGTGAGCTGCTCCTTGATTTCTACGAGCTTCCTTGGACAACCAGTAGCCAACGGTCTTTCTCTGACTTTCTTTTCCCGGAAGGTTGGTCCAATGTTCACAAGCAGACTGATCGAGCGGGAGCTTCACGCCATGGCTTCCCGCCCTGCTTCGGAGCACACCTTTGTCTTGAGACGGTTCACAGATCTCAGTGACGTCCAATTGACAGCGAGGATTTGCGCCAGTCAAGGTAACGGGATGTGGGGTCTTGGCGAACAGAAAGGAGAAACCCCCATCCACAGACACAGGAAGGACTAAGTGTACCTCGCTGTTCCGTGCATGTTTATCGTGATGTTGCAATGCGTCAGTTCCTGATTAGTATAATTCAACGCTTTTCACCTGAATACTCCATTCACTTTCTCCTCCCTTAACGTTTTCAACAGCAGATTTTGTTATTCTGCGGCATTAGATTTTTACCAAGGCCCCTCCCGTCTTCCGACAAACCATGGAGTCCTCCCATGCTAGCTAATATATCCTTATTAAACATGGATTGTGCTGTACTGGCGACTAAAGCCTTGGCACTCATGACTAAATGTCAAAGATTGTGGGACTTGTTTTATACGAGTTGCTGTCGGTACTTTTCTAAAGAGTAAAGACCAGATGAGTTCTTTGATTAATACGGATCCTATTTGATTAATACGGATCCTCACGAGAATTAATCTGAGGAATTTAATTCCAGGAAATGTGATAATAACCACTGGCAGAAATGACTTCAAAATGGCATTAGATCAATAAACGGAGGCAAAACTTAGCACATCTCCCGTGGTAGGTTCCTGTCTGACTTGAATGGGACGGTGCTGACAAATCTGCAGGAAAACGAAATCAGCAACTCGATAACCTTGGCTGATGTTGGAACTTGGTTGATACCCAGATGGAAATCCACTCCACCAAGGTTGTACATTCGATTAGGGACAGTGGTTGAGCATATGTGTTGAGAGAAGGCAATGGCAAATCACTAACAAACTTCCCAGGCACGTCCAGGAAGTCATCAGGAGTCAAGTTGAACCTGAAGGAAGCTTGACTGTACCTTTTAGGACTGATCCTGAGAAGTGGATCACTGCCAGCTGAAGGAAGATGATTTTCTTGAGCATCTTGAGATAAACCAGCTGCCAGTTTTTTCCCCCTTAGCAAAATCTCACCCATTTCATTGCTGTAATCTGACAGACAAAAATGAGGACAGAAAATACGTGCTGTCCTTCTCAGGGATAGAAATAGTTCTTGTTAGTCACGGTCTGCTTCTCCTTCTTTAAAATCCGAATAGTTATGACCCCTTTTCCGAATGGACAGCCGTGTGGCTGAACCCGTAACTGCTGCTTCTGCCTCTGGGTCGTCAATGTCGGGCTCTCCAGATTTAGGGCATATGGTGGGGAAACGGCGCTGGCAATGGATTTTGTATGATGAAAGAGAGGCTGCAATGGCAGAGCAGTCTGGGGAAGTTTGCTTTGTGTCTTCTAGGTGCTGTGGTTCCTCAGCCCACGTTAGCGCCTCCGATTTCCTGCACTTCGCGCTCGGATCCCTGTGTGCTGCAGAAACTGGAGCAATTGGTGCAAGGCCTGGATCAAGTAAAATCCAAGCTGGACCAGCTGGCTGCCAAGGTTGGGAAGTGCGGACAAAGTTCACAAGGCTAACGTGGTTTGCAGCAGGAAGAGAGAGATGGAGGAAAAAGCAGGACACCCTTCGAGAGTTGTGTTTGATTCACACTCAAGCAGCCAAACCTGCGCGAATTTAATCTGGATTCCAGCATGGTGCTGAAGAGCTTTCGATGCCAATAAAGCCATTAGCTCACCTGTCTTGTATCTGCATTTGTTTTAAAAAAATATGGCCAAATATATTGTTCTTGTAGAAGCCCGGAGACGCCCTCGGAGGCACTACCCAGTCACGACCACAACAGCATGTGCATAAACAGGCCTTAAATCCACGAATCAAAGAAAATATTCGGAAGAAGACAAGTCCTGAATTTCTTGGGGCGTGAAAGAGGAAGTAGGAAAAACGCAGGCAGAGTTTGAAAACTTATGCCAGCCCTTTAAGGTTGGCTGGACCAGGAAACAAACTCCACAAATTTGACTGAAACTATATTTACTGACACTGTCCCTGACCGAGCAAAAGCATTTTGAAGGTCTGACTGCGCTTTTGCTTCTGTTCCTCTTACAGCCCACAGAACTAGAGCACAGCCAGCCTCGGTTTCTTCCTAACTTTTTCTTTGTTTCTCAGGTCTTTGCGTAAGTTTTTCGAGCAATCTCTGCGACTCTGGGAGCGTGACGAACAGTAAGAGACGACGGAAGCTGCAGGTCAGCATCATCTCAAAAACATGCATTGCCCAGTGTGATTTGCACCATCAATTCAATCTACATCTTCAAGTCAATGAGCAAACAACGTGCAAAGAGATAATCCTGCATATACTCCCATGCGATATTACTCAGAAGTCATCTCCCATTGACTTTAAGGGAGGTTTGTTTCCAGATATCAGATGACTAGATCTAAAAATCCTACCGAAACGCGGAGAGAATGCCTATAGGTTTCTCTCTCTCATAACGTGAGAACTCAAAGTGAAATGGATTGGCACGATATTTAAGAAAGATGGAAAGTGCATAATTGCCATTTCAAATTCCCTGTGACAAATGGGCTGATGCGCTCTCAGATAGCTTTCAGAAAGGCTTCGTCAAATCTAGAAAACCACAACAGGGGTTAATAATCAGGATGGCTAAAATGATACTTCCATGCTCAGAAGCAGCATGTCCCAGATTCTGTATGGCGTCGAGATATTCACAGCAGGAAGGCTTCTTTTCTTCAACTCCAGTTTTAATTTTCAAAAAAAAATTGGCTAATCCCTGAATGGAATGGTGTTTAAAAAAGAGTTATATTCATGTGGTCAAAATATTCTTTTTAACGCATTTCCTAATGAACTGTGAATTTTTTAGTGGCAGAATTACAGTCATTGCATGCTTGATAATGAAGGTTTCCAGAAAATAACTTCCTCACCAATGGAGGGACATGAAAGAGGTCAAGATGGTGGTCACAGCTGTGTGATTGAAGTCTGTACCTTTTTACATTCATTAATGGGACTTCTACTGTGTAGTTGCTATGCTGACTTTTTGTACTCCCACTCCAGAAAGGTGCTTCATCACAGGCTATTCTCCCTCCCTTTACAGGTGGTCCTTAACTTACAACCATTCATTTTGTGACCATTTGAAGTTATAATGTCACTGAAAAATTGAATTACAACCAATCCTCACACTTACCACTGTCACAGCATTCCCATGGTCACATGATCAAAATTTGGGTGTTTGGCAACCAACCAAGGATTGCAGCATTCCAGGATCAATGATTCACTTAACAGCCATGGCTTAGCAATGAACATTCTGGTCCCAGTTGTGGTCGTAGGTTGAGAACTACCTGCAGAGATGGAATCCATATTTCCAGACAAAAGTGGGCAGTTTCCAGATCCTTTGGTACCTACAAGGTCAGGACAAATACTACATTGACTTGTGCCCAAAACAAAGACTGCTCTCTCTCTTCAGTTTAGGGATTTCTTTTTATTCTTTATTACATGAATATTTTTTTATTTCTAGCTTTGTCAGCTGCTTGGCTATATCATCTTGTTTCACTAATTGTTATCTCGAATGAAAGCCAGCAAACTGGAAACAGACATGATCTAAACTTTACTTTTATAACTAATCAGTAGACATTCTATTTTCACCATGCAAAATGTTTTCCTTTTGGAAAAAAAAATTAAGTCACCAAAGTTAGGTTCACATACAATTAACATGTCAAACTCAACTCATAGTTTACTACCATGATATATGGGGTCAGCGACTTTCATGAATCTAGCCAATCATGCCTTGTTCAATAAGCCATAAGTGGTCAACCTTCTTGGGCCAGCAGGCCATATTGTTTCCTTCGATTGTGGTTTAGAGTTGTAGGGTAATTTTTGCCCCTTAAATCTCCTCTCCCCAAAACTGGGAAATAAGTCCCTGGATTTGGAGTATGTGAGAAACCAAATACCCACCTCTGAAATAAATCATGGCTATTATTTAGCATGTTGTGAGAACCCCCTCCCTTCAGTGTGGGCTTTTTATGAAAGTTGAATGCAAATCTAGGGATTTGTTTCAACCATTTTCACTTCAAATGGTCACTAGATAAGGCAGTTGGTAAGCAAAAAGTACCTATAAGTATGTAGGAAAAAATAATTGCAAAACCCTACTAAAAGAAAACAAGAAACAAGTCTAAAAGAGGCAAAGAAAATGTAGAACAAGTTTAATGTAAATAAAAAATCGTTTTAGATGTGAGTTTTAGAAAAGAACAAAGAATGCTTGCCCAGGATATCTTTTTATTATGCTATCCTGACTGGCTTGCAGTCTTACAGTGCCTCCAAATGTACAAATATACAGAAGATGAAATAAGACAATTCACACTTTGCAATGTTTATATTAATAGC
>JANHZU010010884.1:327555-341884 GCA_032468055.1 Acrochordus granulatus | reverse complement strand
TGGTGAATATTTTTGGGGGCGTGGAACGGATCGTCCGATTTTCTATTGTTTTCAATGGGAAACCTCATTTTGCTTTACGAGCATTTCACACTAAGAGTGTTCTTCCAGAATGGATTAGTCTTGTCTTATGAGGCACCACTGTATTTTCATCATCTGGACCCAGGGAAAAGAATCTCACATCAAATTCCATCATGACGTCAATAACTTCCACCTCTTCTACCATCAGTTTCAGCCTTGACCTTTCTACAAAAAGTCCATTTCCTTGGTATCAAAATAAATAACACAGTTGATACATGAACATCATGTTACGCAGGAAACCTACCAGAAAAGTTGCCACCAGAATCTTTTGGGTGTGTTTTTTATCCCACCTTTGTTAAGATAAGGCAGCAAACATACCTAATACTTTCTTCTTCTACCTTCCCCATAACAACAGCCTTGTGAGTTAACTTGGGCTGACAGAATGACTGGCCCAAAGTCACCCAGCTGGCTTTCATACCTAAGGTGGGACTAGAACATAACAATTTCCTGATTTCTAGGCTGGTGCCTTGACCACTAGACCAGTGACGGCAAACCTTTGGGATCAATGTCAAAAATTCAGAAAATGCCTAACCTGATTGTGCTGTGTGTTATACCCTTCCTGAACAAAGGAGAAATTAAGTCTCTGTCTGCCCTCCCCCATCATCTAGGCCACCCTAAACAGCAGCATTTGGCAGAAGCACCAAGGCTGGACTTATAGTGGTACCCTGGGCCTTGACTTCAGGCCTATCCCCACTGTTGCCTCTCAAAAAGGCTGCCTCACAGTGTTCCCCAAGGTGCATGAGCCTTGGGAAATGGTGTGGTTGTTCATCAGCCTAGTGCTCCCCAGGATCTTCTGCACACTGCTTACCTTCAGGCAGTATTCTTGTTCTATTGACTGGCTCCTGCAGACTACTGGAAGTTGTTCTGTGTTGTAGCAGGCCTTCATTCTTGAAACAACTTTGGAGAATGCTCTTCCATGGCCTCTTCGTCCTTCAGCCACGTGAAAGCACACCCCATTTTCATATGATTTTTGAAGTATCTGGAGGCCAAACAAGAGCACAGCCTCTTAAATAATTTCTAGAGGGTAAGGAGATTGCGTGAGAGCAACCTCATTCTTGTGCAGCCTCCAAAAATCACACAAGAATGGGGTGTGCTTTGGAGCAGCCTCCAAAAATCACACAAGATTGGGTTGTGCTTTGGAGAACTTGTGTTGGTGAACACTGGTATGTCATCCAAAACATTGTGGTATGTCATTTTTGACATGCATATTTTTTTTAATCAGTGCAGTAGACCAAACTGACTCTTGGAGCAAGAATTGTTATTTACATTTTAGCAACAGGCAAAAAGAAGAAGAATCATAAACATGAATGGGTTCCTGGCAGTCATCTTGTCCAATCTTCTGATCAATGCATATTCTGCAGTACTGGAGGATGATTACAGCAGCCTTCTCCAAATTCCCACTTTCCAGTGTCCTGTTGCAGTATGGGACTGGGGAAGCTGCAGCCTCACCACATCTGGAGAATGCCAGGTTCAGAAAGTCTGAACGGGTTAAATACTCCAGTGAGGCAATTCACAATCTCTGCCTATTCCTTGCTGTTAGAAAAAAAAAATCTTAACATATTTATCCTACATCTACTTGCCAGCAATTTTCACACCTAACTTATGCCCTGTTTCAGAGGCTGAGAATTTTAGGACTTGAAGTCCACGTGTCTTAAAACAGCCAAGTTTGAGAAACACTGATTTAGGCTCACCATCTTCAGTTTCTTTCACCTGTTTCTCATAGGACTGGCTTCCACATCGTGCTCCTGTTTAATCACATTTCAACTGAAATATTTTTCCCAGTTTTCTAATGGGAAGGTTGCATTTATTTATCCCCTGATTCTTTCTCTTCTAAGAGTTTAATGCATGTACATATTTCCGTTTTTCTCCACAGCAGCCCTGTGAGGTAGGCTGAGGCGAGATTGAGTAGTCGTCAACTTCCATGGCGGAAGACAGATCTGAAAAAGGGTCTATCACAATTTTCTGGCTCAGTTTCTACGTACTGGTGAAAAAGTTTCTCCTTCGTCGGTCAAAAAAAAGCAGTAAAAAGTAAACTGGAAGTTTTAAGCAGGCACAGCTCCATCTACTCCGGCCGCACCGCGACAAAGATAACCAGACAAAAGCAGTGCTTTTTCAGCTGTGCCGGAAGTGGGTCTGCGCGTGCCGTTTCTCTCTGTCTCCGTGCGGATATTCTGCGGGTCAGGAGAGCGGCCGACGACGACACTTCCGGAAAAAGAAGTAAAGATGGCGGCCGGCGTCCTGCTGCTGGCGCGAGGGCGGCTGTGCGGCGGTAGCGGTTAGTCAAAGGGTCCATTGAGAGGGGATCCGTGGGCGGTGCGGGGGAGCACGTTGCGACAGCCGGATGGGAAGCGGAAAAAGGCGGCCTAAAGCTATTCCCTCCTCTGCGGAAATTTTCCCCAGAAAACGCCTGACCTTTTGTGCCTTGATCTGGTTTCCAGTTCTGGGGTACGGAGGACGCTAAGAGGGCCACGAGGCATTCGAGGGGAAGGAAGGGAAGAAACGGCTCCCCGCGTGCAGTAAACTTCCCATTGTATGTCCGCGCCAAGCTTCGGTTCTAAACACGTGGAGACCCAGGGTTGCCGGACACAACAGCGGCAGGGCGTTGCTGCAGTTTATTGACACTATTTGCTGCTTTTTCTTGCTCTTGGTCACGAACAGAGAAGATTCGTGCCGATTTTGCCTTTTGCTTCTTTGTCTCTGTAATTAATATTTTTAATATTTATGATTTTAATTGCAAGTGGCCCAGAGTCGCTTTGCAGAGCGAGATGGGCTGCATATAAATTCAACCAACCAACCAACCCAGACCATGAATAGCACAGGGGTTTATTACTTCGATCTGTAACAGTTTTGCTCATGGATCATTGATAACATGATTTGGAATCTGTCAATATTTAAGGGAGGCATGTATTGATTTCCTACCCAAAGCAATGTTGCTTCCTTCTTCTAACTGGCATGAGAGAGGTTTTAGTGATTCTGTCCTCCCTCTGGCTGTACATAAATTGCCTTTTTGAAAGAGTTTCTGTAAGAGAGAAAGAGTTCTTTGTGTGTGCTTATTGTTTTGCCTACTAATTGCTTATTCTGAATGAACTTCTGCCACTAGAATATCTCATATTGTCACAAAATAAAAGAGCCAAATATGTTTAATGTAGAGAAGATGAAGGGGAAAAATACAGGCTAATTTTAAATATGCTGTACCATATTTTTATGCAATCTGTTTGCTCCATGGATTAAATGGACTATAAACCAGATAATTGTATGCTGACATAAAAATTCTGCCTTGATCAAATCTAAATATGCTCTTCGGGTGGCATGAAGTTCTTATATATTGTTAAGTGCCTATATTGAGGGTTATATATAATGATATGAGAAGGAAAGGAATGGCTGAGAACAAGAATATCCAAGGGTAATAGATTGGTTGGAGGTATAACAATTTCAGTATAGTTGGATATTTGAATGTGAAGTGACATAGTTCAGAAAAACAGAATAAGCTAATGGAAGAGTCCTATCATGATCATTGTATTTGTGTCTTGTAGGCCTACGTAGCTGCCTGTCTCAGTACATGCAAAATGTATTATCCAAGGTAAGAAGCATTTTACATCAGAGAGCAGAAAAGGCAAAAGGTTGTGTTGATACAAGTTAAAGAGGCAGACATTCGGACAGATTTTAATATTGCTACTTATCTTTTTGCAGCCACCTGTACATTGCACAAGCTTCTCTGGACAAGAATTCCCAGTTCGATGTTTTGCAGTTGAAGCAAAAAAAGTATTTGTAAGAGACAAACCACATGTCAACATTGGAACAATTGGGCATGTGGATCACGGCAAGACCACATTAACAGCAGCCATCACCAAAAGTGAGAGTTGGGGATAGGTGGGCACAGTTGTTAAAGGAGACCAAATAAAGAAGAGCTACCTTAGCTTGGCCTTCTAACCAAGTCCCTTTTTATTTGTTAGAGGGCCATTGTCTCAAAGAATCACCAGTATAGCATTGGTACTGATCAGGCTAATCCAGAGCTAGAAATAGACAGAGGATCGTTAATACTTGACATTAAAAAAATAGCCAGGGCTTAGTCTGGTGTATTGGGTTGCTCTGTTTTCTCTTATCAGGATTCCAAATCTAGAATCTGCTTCAGCCTTTGTATTTGGAATGTTAGCCTTCTGTAATATTTAATCTTGATTGATGGCTATCTCACAACCTATTTAAAGGTGTTAGGCTTTAGCAAGTGGTTTCTGGAGAATTTCAGATCAACTTCAAGTATTATATTGTTTCAAAGTCTCATGTGTTAAGTCTCATTACTTAATGTTTTCTCCTTATTTGAGATTCAGGTGAATTAAACATCATGTGCTCCTCCCCCCACTCTTATGAACTGCAGGAAAGACTTTGATTAAGTATCTTCTCTCTATGACACTTATAAAGGGGAAAACACTGAAATGTATAAAAACTTTTTGTTAATTCAGAAAGAAACGAATAAAAAAGCCTCTGAGCAGTGTTTGGTTGACTTGCTCCCTTCGCTAAGGAATAGTGCCAGCCCTTCAAATCTTTCAGTTTAAATACAGCTATGACCCCATGTTCACATCTATATTTTTCCCTTCCAGTTCTTGCAGAGACTGGAACTGCCCAATACAAGAAATATGAAGACATTGATAATGCACCAGAAGAAAAGGCCCGGGGGATTACAATTAATGCCTCCCATGTAGAATATTCAACATCTAACCGCCATTATGCCCACACAGATTGTCCTGGACATGCTGATTACATCAAGGTAGGCATGAGGAACTATGAATCCCTGGCAGAAGGTACTTCATTGTCTATTTTCAAGATATATTTAAATAAATTATGTAATAATAAGGATCTATCCTGTTTTGAGATATATTTTTGTGACAATCACAATAACATGAAAGGGTGCTTTCTAAACTTTGTGTTGGAAACTTACCGACACATTTCCCATTCTTCTCTCTGTAGAACATGATCATTGGAACAGCACCATTAGATGGCTGTATCCTGGTGGTGGCTGCAACAGATGGACAAATGCCACAGACTAGAGAGCATCTTCTGCTTGCTAAACAGGTCAGTTGTGGTTTAAAAAACATGCTGATTATCTGATGCACATTGCTCAGACCGAGGGGTGCTTTAAGCAAGGGAAAAAGTAAGAGATCTGTTTCTCATTCTCTTTTTTCCTCACATTATTCTAGATTGGAGTGAAACATGTGGTTGTGTACATCAACAAAGCTGATGCAGTTGATGATAAAGAAATGTTGGAACTAGTGGAGCTGGAGATCCGTGAGCTACTTACAGAGTTAGGCTATGATGGGGAATCAACTCCTGTGGTTGTAGGCTCTGCTTTATGTGCTTTAGAGGTCAGTATGTTGTCCAAATTTTATTTCTTTTAATTGATCCCTTTATTAAGATGAGAATTACTAATTGCCATTTTTTTTGCAGAACCAAAATCCAGCACTAGGATTGAACTCTGTCATGAAGCTTCTGGATACAGTGGATACATACATCCCTGTACCAAAACGGGACCTTGATCAACCTTTTCTGCTTCCTGTAGAGCGTACTTATTCCATTCCAGGTACTGAACCTCACATTTGCTACCTTTTACCTTATATCCTATTCATCTAACTTTGGGGATTCACTAGCAGTAGACAACAGTTATTTTGTACCTTATTGTACTGATTTGCTTTAGGTCGGGGCACTGTTGTAGCAGGTACCCTTGAACGTGGTGTTCTCAAGAAAGGGGAAGAATGTGAATTTGTGGGTTACAAAACACATTTACGCTCTGTTGTGACTGGTAAGTAAAGTCCTTCCCCCTTTTTCTGGCAAGACTGGTTCTCTAATATTTTTTAGCTTAGTTTCCCTCATTATGTCAATGAACAACTATGGCCTGAGATTGTATTGAGATAAACCTTGAAATAGTCTTGTGGAATTGGGGAGGCTGCACAAAGTTTGCAGACATGTGTGTGTAATTGGCTTCAGGTATCGAGATGTTCCACAAACAGTTGGATCAGGCACACGCTGGAGATAATTTGGGTGCTTTGGTCCGGTCTGTGAAACGAGAAGATATACGACGGGGACTAGTCATGTGTAAGCCTGGTTCCATCCAGCCACATCAGAAGGTTGAGGCTCAGGTAAGCAAGGGAGATGAGGGAAGGTAAATTGCTAGGATGCTGTTTCACATCTTATAGAAGACTGGGAAATAGGTATGTCCATAAAATTCTGGAGCAAATGTTATAGTGTTACTAGGGAAGGGCTAGGCTAATAGCCCCACTCACCCGGCAAATTTAAGGAAGGCAAATATATTGCTTTGGTTTTCTAGGTTTATATCCTGACCAAGGAGGAAGGTGGCCGTCAAGCATCTTTTGTGTCTAAATTCATGCCAATCATGTTCTCGCTGACCTGGAATATGACTTGCCGCATAGAATTACCTGAGGAAAAGGTTTGTATCTCTCCTTTTTCCACTTGTTTTTTTTTTTGTGCGCATGCATTGCTGGTCAACTTTATTCCTAATGGAGTTTGTAATAGATGGTCTTTCAGTATTTCTAGATTGTACACAACTGCAAGAAATGTGGCCAATGCAGTTCTAAAGTGTAGATTGCCATATCTTCATACCTTTGTTTGCTGTAGGAAATGGTGATGCCAGGTGAGAATGTAACTCTTAAGCTCATATTGCAATACCCCATGGTCTTAGAAGAAGGACAGCGGTTCACTCTGCGGGATGGATCTCGAACCATGGGCACCGGAGTGGTCACAAAGATACTGCAGCTAGCTCCAGGGGAGGAATGCTGGGAACATTAAGTTATGCCAGCTGAAATTGGACATGAATACTTCTTAGAAAACTCTGATAAAATTGTATCCAATTCTGCAGTTGACAAACGTGACAGTCTTGGCTCAGAGAAGAGGGATCTAACGAGTGAAAGCCATTTAAATAAAATAATTAAAAAGTTAACATGAGTGTGTTTTTCTCTCTAAAATTATCCCTAGTTTAATGCAGAAGTGTGTGCTGATGAAGCTCCAAAACATACCCCTACTGTGCAATCTTAATCCATTACAAATAAGCAGCATATAAAACAAGCACATCTCCAATAAAATAAAACATGTAGTTCAAAGTTAAACTAGGAAGTTCTTATGTTCTCTGAACTTTGCTTTTGTTTTGAAGAGGAAAAAAGTATGCTTTGTAACTGAATGCTCATTGGAAGGAGCTATGTGGGACAGTGAAATGTACCACTTTGTTTTCCAGCAGTATTTTAAGATTTAACAATACATTGACATAAATGTCTTTTTTAAAAAAAAAAAGTTAAATACTATCAACTGTACACAGCCTTATTTTTACAACTAATTACATGAATACTAACGATGTTTTGATAAAATTTAATGCACAACTTTTAGCCTGATTAGCGTTGCCAACCTATTTCACAAATATGACCAGCAGAACTATAAGAGTTGAGAAGGAACTAATATAATCTTTAATTCTAAATTATCTTCTTTCTCCTATACTTAGTGATTTTTCTTGTTAAAAAGAGGAGGGAAAGGGTATTCTTTTACTTGCTGCTCTGTTGATTCAGATCCCAGTTGTATGGTTCCTATATACAATATCAGATCCCTTAAACCTCAACATTGACTAGTCAGGTTCAAAATAAGACTATGACACTGTAATCTGGTTGACAAATGAAAACTCAATTTCATTGAAGAGCAGTGGAAAGCTCATGGTCCACAACATTGAACTTAACCTGCACTCATTTCAAAAGAATTCTCAGATGCTGGCTGACTGAGGCATGAAACTGGGACTTTTAAGTGATTCAGAATGATTTCTACAAATAAAAAAAAACAATGCATCCATAATCATCAGTCACACCATCATCTTTGTGACTGTTCTGAAAAAACAATAGTAACCAAGATTCCTCCTTTGAAGTATGGTGCAACTATGCAATTTCTGCCCATCCCTAAAATTCTTAAAATTAATGTGTCAATTCCAGTAAAAGTTAAACATTTAATTTGGTGTGTACTGCATTCAGAGTACCAGCACTAAGAATGACTGCCTTAAGATCTGTTTCATTCAAACTACTAATCCTTGGTGAACTATTTTCAGGAAGGAAAAATTATGCTGCTAGATAGTCATGCTGATTTCAAAAACAATCCTTAAATCTGGTTGAGCTATGTATGCTGGACAGATCCAAAGTCTTCCTCCCTGATGCTGCAGAACCACAAATAAGGATTACTGTTTACAAATTGGCCCTCCCACACATTCATCCCAAGCCTAACATTAGTTAGTTTAAAATTTTATTTTTTTTTACTTTTTAAATATTTTTACTTAATAAAAAGTCAAGATTTGTCCATATGGTCATGTCCTTGTCAAGTTAATGTGGGAAAGTGGCATTTGCTCTAGGAATCTCAATGGAGTTATAAATAACAGAAAATAAACCCTGCCCTTCTCTGGGCAATGGAAAGGGGTCTTGCTCCATTCCGCTGGCCAACAGTACCCTGGGCAGGCTTCACTAAACCAACGGAAAGGAAGGTGCTTGCCGAGAGGGACTGGGCCAGACTGCATCCCTCCAGGGGCCTCTGCCATGGGCACAAGGGATGGCCCAGGCTTGGGGGTCAGCAACAGAGCCATAGCTGGCTGGGGTCTCAGGTCACAGGGAGAAGCGTGGACATCAATTCCCAGGGGTGTGGAATGGAAGCTGCTGGGAGGGATGAGACTGAACTGGAAAGAGAAGAAAGAGGCAAGTGAGGACCACAAAGGCACACCAAAGTTTAAAACAGCATTATCTATCACCCACAGGGATGAACCCTACCCAATATCTAACTCTTCAGAACAGTTAATTTCTCTTAATCAGATATGCAGACCACAATTTCTCTGATTTCCACCCAGACAGACATAACAGGGAATTTTCAGTCTGGAACATCAGGAAGCTCATCTGTACTATTAATCTACCTCCCTCACCCCCAGGATTTAAATAAGTGACTTACCTTGGTGGTGCCCTATGTATGTGTAGGGGGATGGTGTGGAGGCGGAAAGGGTGGGCACACCACTCTGGGGCACACCGCCTTGAGGGGGTCCACCATGAGTCTGTGAGGGATGCAGTAGCATGACTTGTGGAGCTCCAGGGTGAGGTGGTGGTGCAGCTGCAATTCCAGTCTGGACATGGGCCTGTAATAGACAAAAATATTTTCAGAAGGTTTTAATAAACAATATACCAATTTACCAACTGATTAGGCCAGCAGAGAAAATGCCAAATTTTCTAATTTAAGAACATTTAGCAACATTTAAATCATGCAGTTAAAATTTAGATGAGGTATTTAACCTAATACCAGGAATATTTAATGTTTAATAAAGAAGCATTATTAAATAATAATTCATGAAACAATTCCTGTTCACTATCTTCACTAACAATCTTTGCTCAAACTTTGTTCAGTGTACTATTGGTGATTTTTAAATTTTTTAAAAAAATTAGCAATCCTAGTATGTATGAAGCAGAAAAAAATCACTACCATTCAATTTTTCTGATAGATTAATTGCTGCAAAAAAATCTTTTTGATCATATCCATCTCCCAGGTTATAAAACACCACTCCAAATAGTTATGAGAACAGATAGTCAGAAATCTGTCCCGTGACCAAGACACATCTCTTCCCAGAGTTGGGGATACCCACCTGAGTGACATGGGCCATGTTGGTGTATCCGTGCTGCAACTGCTGATGAGGATGAATGGCGTAAACTGCTGGCTGTGGGAAACCGCTCTGTGGAGACTGAGCACTGGGCCCTGGTGTTATGGATGGCGGTGTAGCTGTCAGTGTAGCTGTGTGGTATAAGTTCTGCTGCTGCTGAGCACTGGCCAAATGAGGTGGCTGTCCAGCTTGGTGCTATAGCAGAAAGCAAGAGACACGCTACAACTACAAGAGTTTGCATTGTTTTTTCTTTTTATATTATTGCCAAAAATGAGTTTGGTATTTTATGGAGAAAACGAACATTTAAAACTCAAGTTAGCATACCTTCATCTGAGGGAAGAATGGAGAATGACTCCTTACTTTATTAATTTGTTTTAGTTAATGTTATTACATTCTTTTTAAGTCAGCTTTCCTATTCTCTGATCTTCATATAACGTAATATAAGTGTGGAAAGATTTCATATTCTCTAATCTACCATTTCATTTATCACATTGTCATAGACTTCAATTATTCACACTTTGAACAGTTTCCAGAGAAATTTGTTAGAAGATTATACCAAAAAACTCATATCCGTTATGGGTCCCAGCAACCCACATTTTGTTCTCAACTCCACATTTCAATTGCAGAAAATACTCTCCCCCAAACATGCCTTGTATTAATATCCAAATCAAAAGTAGTTGCAAAGCAGCATTTTGCTTAATTCCTAGATCATCCCCCTGCAAATAATAGCAGGTGAGGATTAATAGTCTGTCCCTGGTATTTCAGTTCCACAGACAGCAGCTTCAGGAACAGAGACAGACAGAATGTCAAGTTGAAAGCAAAACTTCTTCTATTTTTTTTCATGCCAGCCTAGAATTTCTTGAGCTTCAAGGATTACGGTGCACTAGGACCAATTTTATACTCAAAACCAAAAAGCAGGGTGTTGAGTGCCAAGACAAGCATTAAGTGACTCCTATGCAGTAACCCCATACTTGCTACCTCCCCCTCCCTCCAAGTACCTGCACAGGGCTGGGGGCGGCATGTTGTGTTTGCTGCTGGTTGCCCGTGGGTGTGGTAGCTGGTTGAGGCTGATGTGGATGCAGCTGTGTGGCATGATGGGGATACGACTGATGCACTGTGGCTGGGAAGAGAAGCAGCAAGCAGCAGTCAACAATGCAACGTGAGGGGAGAGAGAAAGACAGCTCAGAGTGAACATGATTTCAGCTAACAGTAAAGGTACCATAAAGAGTCTGGGGCGTAGGTTGCTCTGCTGGGGGATACTGTGGAGTAGATGATGAGACGATAGCTTGGGGGTGGCTGCCAGATGTCATCATACGGGGATTGCTCTGCAGCATGGGGGCAAACATAGGCTAGAAGAAAGGAAAAAATAGAAAATATCAGCAAAACAAATCAGTGCGTATATTTCTTTTCCCTTAAATATTGATTGTACCCACCTGCGAGGAATAGTGGGCCATGGGCTGCATCATAGTAGGCTGTCCTGTGAACTGCTGGGGATTGTAGGAGATATATGAGGAGTATGGGGTAGCAGCTACCAGAGGGGGCCCTGCAGCTGCTGCTGCTTGCATAATGGGAGGAGCTGAGGTTGCCTGGTGCTGGTCTGAACGCTGGGGAGGTAGAGACCCTGTTCAGGAAAAATAAATGGGTTAAGAAAGGTCATTTACATTCTTGTTTTCCTCCAAGTGGCGCAAACACAGTTGAGCATTCCAGATAAACTTCCTATGATCTATTAACCTCTGGTTGTGCATCTACTCACCTTTAGCTCGGTATTTCCCCTGCTGTCCAGGCACAGAATTGGAAACAGGATAGGGATACATCTGAGGTGTCTGCAGAGAAAAGCAGCAAGCTAATTAATTCTAACGGTATCCTTACTAATATATCTGACATACTTTAAAAAGAACCAATAATATACAGTGCACCTTACAGTGAAAAGGCAGGGCCATTCACACATCATTCCCCCACCTCACCTGCACAGCTGGGCTCATGTGAATCTGTGGGATGTAAGAAATATACTGTGTGCTGTACATGCCACTTTGCCCTGGTGTAATCACTGGGATGGAGGGCGTAGAATGGGTGCGTGGCCCTGGTGATGTTGGCGTACTTGTTGATTTGTTCTGGAAAAAAGGCAGCCATTATTTGATATTTGACCACAAAAGCAGTAAGAGATCTCAACTGTATGTGCTGTCACCCAAACACCCACACTAGCCCCAGAGCTAGTTATGTACCACAGAAAGAAGGGTCTTGGAGGGGTTGAATTCTTTTGCATTAGGATTCAGCGTTGACTTCTTCACCTGCCTGGATGGGAGTACAATGGAAATAAGATCAGAAAATTGATAAACACACAGCAGCCTCATCTATTTTGGTTCCTGCCAGACTCACTCTGAGATAGGGCCATCTTCCTTGTCCTCAGCTTCCCCTTTCCCCAGAGGACTGGCTGTCTGAGTCTGGCGCTCCATGCCCTCAGAGGATCCTTTCTCCTCCTTGCTGCTGCCTTCGCAGAACTCCAGGCTGGGCTTGGGAGACTCTTCAGGCACTTCACATGAGCCAACTGTCCCAACCAACACCTCCGGCAGTTTGTCCTTTACCGTCCCTTCAAGAGACTCCTTAGGCCGGAAGGGGTCGTGTGTGGCCTCTGGAGAGGAGCTGGGCTGTAACTAGGAAGGGACATAGGGTAAGCAACTGTGGCCAGAAAATCTATTTTTGTCCCATGTTCTACTTTAAAAGTGTTTTGTGTGCAATGTTCTTCTCCCTCTTAAATGATGGGGGATTAAAATAATTTTCTCACCTTAAACTGGGCTCCAAACTTTCTCAGCTCCTCAAGTTGATTCCTCTTCTGTTCATTTTGGAGACCTAAAGCAGCACAATCACCACAATTGCATAGTTAAGAACACAAATTTAGATCTTGAAGAGCATTTTTAGTATTAAGTTCTGTTAAGTCTTCTCAAATCTGTTATTTAACATTATGTGGGAGTATATTGGCTGAGAATTATGGAAACTGATTCCTATAATCCAGATGGCACTAGTGTCAAATGTGTTATATGCACCTGGTAAGATTTTTTACTTAGCAATAATTAAGTTTATATTCACATCCCATATTTCTGAATGAGGAAGTTGATATTATTGGGAGGTTAATCAAGTCTTCCTTTATTTATCCCCAGAACAATCCTGTAATGTAATTACATTGAGATGAAGCAGCTGGCTCAAAGCCATCTAGTGAGCTATGTGATTTTATTAACTATTTGGTTCAGTAGATTTAGCCTCTGCCTTAGCTCACAATTAAAAAAAATCCACAGAATATATCATATAAATATGCAAAATCTCAATCTAACATTGAGAGTAACAAGCATAAAGCTCAAAAGACAAAAGAAACAAACCTTTGTTAGTCTGTTTGACCAAGTCTGAGGGCCCCATAATTTCTACAGTTCTGTTGTTTTCTTTGGTGGCAGAGCTAGGCACCTCTTTAACTAGAAGAGGAAGGAAAAGGTTAGGAGGCAAGAAATATGCTAGGTTTTACATCGATACCTGGAAAGAAAAGAGGAACAAAAGCTTGAAATGCACCTGGAAAGTACGGCAACTTCCCCAAGTCTCATAATTTATTCAAATTCTGTACTCTTGGTTTTAGGCAGACAAGAATTTGGCTTCCATCTTAAGACTTAAACCTGTCAAGCATTTCAAGACTGAAAAATCTAGTTGTTCCCTTTACTAGGGTAAAACAAGAAAAAAAACAGAGGAGTTTTGGAGTCAGCAATCTTTCTAGGTTGCAGATAGCAAAATCTTAAATAAAACCTTCAACATTTTCAGAAACTGAAATCATGTGACACTTTAATTGGGGAGTCGTCGTCTTGTGAACCTCATCTGGGATTGCTCTGGCCAGCATGATCCTATAGATATGAGATTGCTAGTTCCTTAGCTCCTTCTTTGTTGACTGGCAATCAACAAACACTGCTTTACTACCAGTTTAAATATTTACCTTCAACAGCAGCTACTGGGATAGATGCTGGGACCTTAGGTGAAGGTGGGGTTGGGGAAGCACTAGATTCCATAGCAGGCCTTGACTCAGAAGGTGATGCAGGAGCAATAGGGATAGCTGGTCCCACAGGGGGATCTTGGGAAGAGACTGGAACAGTTGAGGCAGACTTCGGTGAACGAGGAGCATAGAGACGGCCCACTATACAGTACAGTAATAGCAAAGATACTTTAAAATCAGGACTACTATATGAAGCTTTTTTAAAAAAAAATCAAGGGTCTCACAAAAAAAATCAGATTTGCTGCTTATATTCTTTCTTCTACCTGTAGGAGATGCAGCAGAGACTTCCATGGGTCGGCTGGTCGGGGAAGACATACTCTTGGCCCCTCGATTGGGTCGTTGAGACTTCGGAGACATTCTGGATGGACCTAAAACAAAGTAATCATAGGTGGTGTTGAATTAAAATGACCACACACAACAGAACAAAATGTTCTTTTGACATCTATGGCCCTCCCTTACTTGCAAACAATGAACATTCTATTATACTGATGATATTTGGAGCTACCTGGTTGCAATTGGCATTTTTAAATTCAGACTAACAAAAAAATTAAAACAGAATGGTG